>APFE031198537.1:303325-329302 GCA_000404065.3 Pinus taeda
AATGGATATTTATCATTGTCTTTAAGTCCTCTTCCCTCAACATTACTTGCAGCAGACTCTGATGATATTGGGGGTGGAGGGGCATCTCTACCCATGATATTCTTGCCCTTCCTTTGCCCCCTGACTGCTGCCTTTGATTGAGCCATGAACACTGTTACCTGTAAAAAAAATGAACAAAGCATGCACAAATTTGTAAATAAAAAATCATATACAAATCGTTGTAAGAAATGCAAAAAAATGGAGGTGAAATGCCAGTCTTAGAATAGAGACAGTTTTAGCATGTCTTTTGGAAATTCAAGGTTGCAACTTGCTAGAGTATTCTAAGAAATTCAAGGTTACAATACACATAAATTATAATTAAATAGATTCCACTGTCCAAATATAAAGTTATTTCATTACAAATTGACCCCATTCATAACAACCGCAGGGTCCATACTATTATAAATTGGTAGCTATTCAAGTTCATAACACTCTGGCATGTTTCATGCAGGTTAACTTTCAAAAGCATGGCACCGGATTAACCTTTCACTTTCAAAATTCAGGCATGGTTAGTTATCTGAAGTCTGGTATCAAACATATTGAGCTCACTTCTTGGCAGTGTGTAGTTTGAATGGATATGAACACCGGGTTTTAAACTTTTACCAAGTCAAGTCATTGTTCCAAAACCCAAAATGACATGGGGTGTGTGATAGAAAAATGAATGACATGGGGTTCAGAATAATTTAGCGTTCTTATGCCCAGGTTAATTTTTGTTGTCACTTTTTTAAAATTCTGGTCAATGATGGCATCAAAGGCCTGTCTTGATTTATTTAAGGAAATGTTACAATTAGCAAGGCATGGAGACCATTTTGCTATACAGTCCATTATTATGGGATATACTGATGACGAAATACAATTTAAAGGTTGAGTTTGGAATTCATTTTGAGTTGGCGAACTGATGGACAGCACGAGGGGCCATAATGTAAACCCCGAACCGTTAATGGTTCACCACCCCATTCATTAGTTTATGGCATATGGAATAAATTGCATTCTACAAACTGTAAACACTAAATAGTGAGGTCAGAAATGTTGCAAATGCACTTACCTGGTGGACCAGTGGTCGATTCTCCTTGCTGAGAGTCTACTCCTTGCTGCAACAGCACAAATCACTTGCCAAATGAAAATATTAATGAGCAAACACGCCCTTTTCATACCCGCGCTGAGCTTAGCAAGTCCTGGAAACAGGACATGATTCCCAAAATCGCGACACGCTTTTGAAAATCGTGAAACGACCTCGGATTTGACGCGTCAGAAAAGGACACGACGTGTCATATGATTTGGACACGAATCCGGACCGAATCGTGTTGGATATGTTGGATTCGGGATTCGAGGGGCCTCTAGGGCGAATCCGGTTATCTAGGTGGGCGAATGTCTCCTGAGGGTCTACGTCGCACTACTCTATGTCCTCCTCTTCAGTCTCAGGTGAAGGCGATCGCGCGCCTTTGTCAGAGCCTCGCTCTGCGCCACTTGTCTGTGTTCTTGCCTCCTTTCCTACCTATTCCGCCTGGGCCTTCTCAGCGGCCTCCTTTTTCCACTTTTCGACCAGCTTGGCCTCTTCCTTTTTTTTGTGCCGCAGACTTGCTTCCACCCACCACCAAGTCTGTGGTAGAGCACCACTCCGTCGACCATTTATCCAACACGGCATTGATGGCATCATCTGTGGCTAGGTACGGCAAATCGTACCGCTTCTACGCAGGGTCCTTTCGCGCCCTGATTGATATCCGATGGAAATCAACTTTAAATTGGGCATAGCTCTGTAGGTTAGCATATACCATGGGCGACAATCGCGGCTTGCGATTGATGGCCCTCCTAATATTCATTTCCATCAAGATCCAGAAGATCTTGCTGTCCCGAACGCGCTCCACATCCTTGGTCGCCCACAGTGAAGCGTACTTCGCTGCTTCAGGAAGGTCTGCTGCAACCGAGAGGAATTGGCTCTCTTTTGGTAGCTCCCATGCTACCAGCACAATCGAGAGCAAGAGCCACACGTAGTGGAAGGTCTTTCTTTGCTCTTACACTTCGCGGCAGTTCGCTAGGAACTCTCCGCGAAGGTAGTCCAACCAATTAAACTGGACTCCTTCTGTGCACTGTTGTGCGAGCGCGATGACAGGCGTTGGCACCTCATCGGCGTAGCACTTCTGCATCACCTTCCCTACAAGGATCTACGTTGCCACCTACACAGCGAGGTCGCATATGCTAGAGATAGCGTACCCACGCTGCTTCTTTACCAGTTTGAACTTCTCTTTCATCGATTCTGCGAGCCCCTGCTCACCACCCTTGCCGCCAAATATCATAGTTGGTTTTTTGCCTGTATACGACAAGCGCATTATGTGGTGAATCAACATATCGGTGATGGGCATCGGCTCCTCCAACCACAGACACCCATCATGCACCAAGCACAGCAGCTGCTTGATGACCAACACTGTCACGGGGGTGCAGTTATAGTGCAGCAATCCTACCTTCTCTATGCCTCTGAGCCACTTCTGCTGCTCCAATGCAATCATCCCCGTATTTGTGTCATGATGCGGCGTATCAGCTGTTCGGTCGCCAGGTGCGAGAACTTCACGTGGTCCACGAAGTCCCAGTCTTCGAGCTTCAATATGGGCACCAGTGCCAAATGCGGATCGTCAAAAGCGATTTCATCCAATAGCAAAGGGGTTTGCAGGGGAGTCTTACTTTCATCAATGTCCTTTGGACCCTGTTGACCACTGGAGTGGCACCTGATGATTATATGAAGAATCCATGCCGAAGGATGATCCATAGGACACTTGTACCATCAGATATCGTCATTCAACAAAGTTTTTTAACTCTAATTTTATCTTCTCATCATCTTTCTTGTACCCAGATTCCACACCCTACAGAGAATTGTAATAAGTGATACTAGTAATGATGAGTTTTGAGTTTGTAACAGGTTTAGGATGTTGGGACTCGATCAGCAAACGAGTACACCTTAGAGTGTTTTTATTATCTGGTTAATTATCTTTTATTTTTCAGAAGCGGATAATTTTCTAGGTTTTTTCTCTCACGTTTTACCCCAAAGTCGGCGTGACAGTTTGAAGGTTGAGCCCCTGACACATCTTAGTGTCTAGAGTCTATGTATATTACCATACTAGATCCCACAAAAAATTTCGTGGAATTTGGTTAGGTTTAAGTAGTCATTTTTTAATTTTTTAGATTTACCGCAGGTCAAAAATTGCCAATAAAATTGTATTTAAATTGTAATAAGTGTAGTCTAGAGAAGTTGTATGGGGTATGAGTAATCAAAATTACATCTCTCACCCTCAACTTTCTACTATAACACACTTTAAGGGGTTAAAAATGTGTTTTAGACCCTCAAAACCCACTTTTCCTAAGTTTAGTGAGAAATCTGGCAATTAATTAGGCCAGAAATTAAATAAATAGAGAAAAATAAATATCCACACACGCTAAATGTTGTGGAAATGAGGTGGAAAATTATGGGGGAGTTAAAGTGAAGTCCCAAGGTGATGTGGACTCCTAAAATCAAGGAAATGACGTGCTCAAATAAAATCGGATTTCTTGCATTAAATGAAAAATTTGTTTGGAAATTCGAATTTATGAAGTTAATGCACATTTGGGAGAATTTGGGAGAATATTTGGTAGAGATTTTTGTGGAAAATTGTCCCCACATGGGTTACCACCCATATACACTTGTCATTCCACCATAAAATTTGAATTTGGCACACATAAGGGAAGAAGAAAATGATGTCCACTTGCCAGAATTCGATTTTTATACTTGGCATTGGAGCTCCATTCAACAAATTCGAATTTCTCTTTGGGATTGTCACCTCATGCCACTTGTTTAATCACTTCTACATTGGGATTGACTCCAATGCCATTTGTCATTGTCATTCTTCATTGGGATTTGCTCCCAACTCTATATATAATAGAGCCATAGGCTCTCACATTGTATAATATTGTTACTAGCTATTGTGCTTGCGGAAGCACTGCTGCCTTGTACACTTTCAGAAATATCAATAAAGACTTGGGGGTTTCATTCATGAGGTGTTCCTCCTTTTCAAGTGTGATGAATTGTTGAGCATTGGTATAATTCCATTTACTCATGCTTTGATCTAATTTGTTTCCATATGCTCTTGTAGATTTGTTAATGTAGAGCTATTTTGCATTGACATTTGATTTAGAAGTATGCTCTAGGTATAGAATGTTCTAGTTGGTTTTAAATAAATCTCTAGAGTTTCTTATCATTGTTTATTGCTAAATCTATATGGAACTAATTTTTTATTGAAGTTTTGCAAAGGAAACATCTTGTTGGGATTACAGAGTCAAGCGTGAGGAGAAGTCTTTAGAGAAACCAACCCACTCTTGATACATTCTTAAAGGAGCTCTCATTTGTTCTTTGAACTTTCATAGTCTTATCTTACAAAGTGGTTTTGTAGGGATTTCGGCACATAGCTTGTACACAAGCCAAGAACTTTTAAATTTAAGTCTCTTTTAAAAAAACATTATACTTCATTTCTTCCATTTGTTATCTAAGAGTTTGAAGATGGCTAAGCAAAGACGAGAGTTTACTCACTTTTTAGCTTAGCTTTTTGTAAATTATAATTGTACATATACATTTTATCTTACTGATTTTTCCATTAATACTTAACTTATTTTGCAGCCATTGTTTGGATTGTTTGCTAACTCCTGTGTGGCAAATTTTGAAGAGCAACTTCCCGCAACATCTAACAAGTGTTTGCAAGACTTTTGGCAAGTGTTGGGGGTTCGATTTCCAAGGATGTCGTGAGCCCTTTTGAGGCTTATTTTGGCAAAGTCGAGTTCACTAGAGGGCTACCCATTTTCCTCTCTAAGCCGTGGGCATTTGGAGGAAAGTCACACCTTGTTTCCCTTGCATAAGTTTTGTGGGATCTTGTCACTACTTTCTCAAGAAAAGAGGTCTAGTGTCCAAGTTTTAAGTAATTATTGTGAGGACTCTCCTTGAAGTATAATTGAGAACTTTGAAGGGTCCTCTTCTCATTGTAATATTAATAAAAGATCTAACTTGCCTGTGGGAGCTTGGGATTTCTCCCATGGTATCCTATATCCCCATTTAGAGTGAGATTTCTCTTGGGTGGATTGACGTTTGCATGGTTTAAGCTTTCATACCTCATTCACTTACATACATGTTTTAATTGAGAATTAACACAACCTCACTATCACATTTCATTAAATTAAAGTTTATTACAATTTTATTTGAGTTTTGCATTTTATTTTTCATTGTTGCTTGGAGCTACAAGCTTACACTTTACTTTGGGCAATTTATCCTTTACATGCAAGCATTTTATATTCTTAACAAACTTTGATTCATTTCCATTTACCTTGGTAAATTGTTTCATGAGCACTTCGTTTCCATTTACCTTGGTAAATTGTTTCATGAGCACTTGAATACATGCTTCAATTTTATGCTACATTGTTATCTTGAATATTGGAGCAATTTATTGTCATTGTCTATTTGAACAAATTTTACTTTCAAGCAAATTACTTGTATCATTTCAATTCATTGATGAAACACATGCAACACTTGTAAGCTAATTTTATTCCTCCAACTGAAGTTATAATTGCAACTTATGTTGAACACTAACATTTTCAAGCAATGCAAAACAATCTCTTTGAAGCATTTGCATGTATCATTATTTTAATATGGGGAATTAATACAATTTATATTTCATCTAGGCATTTTAGTGTAGGAAGGCTGCAAGCCTCATTAAAATTTTACCTCCAACATAACTTGGTTGAAGTAGACATCTTAGGGATCCTCTACTCCTCTATTGACTCCTCACTGTGAGATCCATATCATTGGGCGAGGGTGAGGTCTGAGAATTGAAGAGTTAAATTGCAATCTTGTTGTAGAGCTAATTAATAAAATTAACCAAGAGCACTTTCTATTACATTTACTTTAAGCAAGTGTTGTAATCATTTCAAACAAGTGTTTTCTTTTCATGTTTCAAGTCTAATTGCATATTGATGTCTTGGTTTAGCACTTCCTTTCTTTTACATTTCCAAGTTAATTACTAATTTTTGGGTTTTTGGCAAGATATGTTTAACATGTTTTGATTTATAAAGTTGATTATCTCAAAAGCATTTTCTATCTTACATATCTTGTGCTAACAATTCTTATTTACATTTCAGGGTTACTTTGTTTTCTCTTTTGAGAGCATTGCATTTTACTTTGAGCAAATATATCTTTAAAATGTTGAGCAAATTCCTTATAAGGCACCGGTTTTATGGTTTTTAATCATATTAATGATTGGCATTGTTATTTCAAGTTGCTCACTTCATATTTGCCCATAAATCCTTAAAAGTAATCCATTTTCACTATAACACTCTCCTAGAAACTCACATCTTTTAACTTAACTTTTCATTAGGGACCACCGCCCTTAGCTAACCTAGGAGATAGCTCAAACGAAGAGAGTCGGGATTAGTGTGACAGCCCCTTCTCTGAGTTCCCTACCACCAACCACACCTTGTGGGGTTGAAGGCTTTTCACACTAACTTGTAGGTAGGTGTAGACGGCAAGGTCAACAGGACCTTGGACTTAGGCTTGCACGGAGGGACATACTCCAGCAACCGTCTAATAGGGTCCGCACCCTAGGCTTCAACCTCCTAAATTTTCACTCCCACATCCTCATCGTCCATGGGGATGTCTTTGATATCCTCCTCTTCTGCTTCTAGGTTTATAGACTTGCCTTTCTCCTGGGCAGTGGGCTTTGGTGGGTTACGTCTTGGCGACGCGCGCGCCGGTATGGTTGGTTTCTTGCCCTTCTTGTCTTTCATAGTCTCCTTGGTTGGGGTTGGTTTCGGACTCAACGTTCTCGAGGATTTAAGGACCTCCACCAGTTCTTCGAGTACTTCCAGGATAGCAACTTCTGCCTTCATATCAATTTCTTGCACATTTTCCTCGGCTGCTACTCCTTCGGTGTTCATAGCTTCTGCACAGGTCGACATGACGTTATTCACTAGTGCTTGTGTCTCGTTTGACAATTGTTCAAACGTCAGACTCACTATCAGATCTTGAAAAAATTCACAGTTCATGTACACCTGAAAGCGCAACAACTCAATTCTCAAAATGCCAAGTGTTTTTCATTGGGCAACCACTTGTAATTTATAGGGCATTTTGAATTCAAATCCGACCGTTCCCCCCAAAATTGGTTCATTAATGCCGAATTGGCAACAGATTTTCACGGATCTAAGCCATAAATTTTGTCTTAAATGCCAGCCGCCTACTCCATGTGGCCTCAATTCTGTCGTCTTTTTATGAACAGTGACTTTAACGGTCACTTTCCGGTCGACCTGCGCGATTTCTCCCTGAGTAGCGCAGCGCCCTCCGCGTTGTCACGGACCCAGTGACACGTCCTTGCTTCACACCATCTTCCAATCGCACAGCTCCCCGACCCGGGCAATGTAGTTTATAGCCCCGCGCCTCTTTTCAGTTGCCTGGAACGCTAAGACTATGCTTCTTTCATTTAGTCACATGGTCGGACCACCGGTGTATGGCTTCAAGCAATTGCCATTCACCTTTCCTCGAAAGGGTTCTCCTTTTAATTTGACCAACTGTACCGCTCCTCCGTCGGTAATCTCCTTAATGACATAAGGCCCTAACCAATGCATCCTGAATTTCCCTGGAAATTTATCAAGCTTACTATTGTATAACAAAACCACATCATTTACCTTAAATGTGCGCAGCTTGATGTGTCGATCATGCCATGCCTTTTCGCATTGGTTTTGGACCTGCTGGTGAAATCTAGCCAAAAATCTTTCTTCTTCGAGCTCATCTAGCTGCGCGAGCCTCTCCTCCAGGGCTCCGCAATCCATCATACCTATGAGCAGACTAGGCACTATGTATTCCATAGGCATCACTGCTTCCATAGCATAAGCAAGCCTAAAAGGGGTTTGCCCAGTCAACTTCTTGCATGTCATTCGATAAGCCCACAATACTGCAGGTATGCATAGGTCCTAATCACTTCGCTTAGCATTGCAAACCTTGGTCAGCACGTTTTCGAGCACTTTGTTGAACGCCTCCACTGTCTCGTTAGACTGTGGGTGATAAGGTGTGTTCTTTTGGTGATATACCTAAAATTCCTCCATTAGTGCACTGATCGTCTCATTCAGGAAGTGCATACCACGATCGCTCATCAAGATCTTCGAACATCCAAATCGCATCGGTACATGCTCAAATAAGAACTTCGCAGCAGTCGCACCCGTGCAATCCTTCATCGGCTACGCTTCTGCCCAACGAGTTAAGTACTCTGTCGCAGTGATAATGTATCTTACTCATGTCTTTCCTTGTGGCTAAATGGGTCCTACAAAATCTATCGCTGACTTTTCGAAGGGTTGCAACGACATTTGTGGATTCAAAGGCATTTCAACCCTCCGCAATGGCCTGCCCGTTCTTTGACATATACATCACACGCCTTGCAATATGATTTTGAATCCTGATGAAGAGTTGGGCACCACAACCCTGCGCGTAGAATCTTCTACGCAGTTGCTCTCCCCACATAATTCCCTTCCGCAGCGCCCCCATGAACATCCGCGAGGATGCTGCTTCTTTCAAACTCAAGTACATATTGTCGTAATTACTAATATCTCATCAGTCCCCATTTTGTATATATGCCCAACAATGACAAAGAAATCTGTCGCGCGCACCACTAATTCCTTTTTTTGTTGGACAATGTATCCTTCCGGTGCAGTTCTTGTTGTTAGGAAGTGTATTATATCCTCAAAGTGACCATCCGCAACATGCACTACGAATAGCTGAGTGTCAAGCAATCCTTCTTCCAAGTTAATCGGTTCCTCCCCTGTTTCGATGCGCGACAGATGATCTGGTCCCGCGTTCATCATCCAGGCTTCACGACAACTTCGAAATCGTACTCTTGGAACAATAAGATCCATCTGCAGATTCTTCCCCCCAACACAGGCTTATTGACCAGGTACTTCAACGCGGAGTGGTCTGTATACATCTTAAAATGGCCTCCTAGCAAGTAGTGTCGACACTTCTGGAGCGCATACACCATAGTTAGCCCTTTGCGCTCAGTGGTGGAATAGTTCTTCTCTGCTTTGGATAATATGTGGCTTGCGAACACGATAGGATGGTCCAAGCCTTCTCCGCTAGCCTGTGTTAGTACTGCTCCCAGCGCTATACATGACGCGTCGACATGTACATGAAACTCTTTCTTCTAGTCCGAGAAGAATAAAATCAGCGTGGTAACCATCTTTTCTTTCAATATGTCCAAGTTATTCTTACAGTCATCATTCCAGTAGAACGTGACATCCTCCAACAATTTCTCCATAGGCGCGATGATCCGGGCATAGCTTTTGATAAATTTTCTGTAATATCCCGTATATCCCAGAGCAGAACATAGTTGTTTCACACTCCTCAGTACTTCCAAGTTCAGTATCACTGCATTCTTCACGGGGTCTACCATCAGTCCTTGTCTGCAAACCACATGCCCCAACAGGTTTCCAAACAAAACGCATAACAAACACTTCTTGAGATTGAGCGCGATCTGGTATCTTCGACAGGTATCCAGTGTCAAGCGCAAGCTTGCTGCATGGTGCTTAACCAGCCCAAATACAATCCAGTCATCAAAATATACCTCCAAGAACTTATGAATAAATTCCTTGAATGTCGCGACAACCATGCGCGAAAAGATTGTAGGCGCATTCTTCAATCTAAACGGCATTACAGTGTACTAAAACCAACCCCACTCAGTTGCAAAGGTTGTCTTGATCCTATATTCCGACGCGATTTTGATTTGGTGGTACCCAGAGAACCCATCAGTGAAGGAATATGCTTCCTAGCCGCCTACATTGTCCAACACTTCATCAGTGAAAGAAGTTGGGAAAAGATCATGCACACAAGCATCATTAAGTTTTCTGAAATCCACGCATATCCTTATCTCATCCTTCTGCTTCTTCTCTTGTACCACCATTGGGCTTACCCAATCAGACTCTTCCACAGGGTCAACGACGCCTGTTGCGAGCATTTTGGCTAGCTCTGAGCAGACCTTCTCCTTATATTTCGGACTGAGATGGTAAGGCCTTTACTTAACTAGCTTCACGTCGAGTTTTAGCGTGATCTTTATCATTCCTAAGTCCCCGATTATTCCTTTCAAATCCGTAAACTTGATAGGGAATAAGTCTTGGTATTCACGGAGTAGTTCAGCGACCTTATCCACAATCGCGTCGTCCCAGTAGTCTCCAATCTTCGGAAATTTGAGTTCTGCCTCCGTACCAATGTTTACTTGTTTCGTATTCAGCGGCGCGCTTATATCAAGGTTCTCAATCTGCGACCCTTGAACCTCGTGGTGACCTTCTATTTCTGAAATGTTAATCTTTTGCAAATCCTCGTCCTCTTCTTCAGCAATTACATTATAGCACTCCAACGCGTGACTCAGCTGAGTAGCCCATTCAGGCCAAGTCAAGTCTAGAGAATCCTGCGGTATCCTAAAAATTGTTGCTTTCACTTCTTGTAGTGCTTCATCAATACTGTCAAACTCGTCCTCAAAACTGAATGTCATCATGAATCCTTCGCGCAGGATATCCCATTCGCCTGTCCCATGGCGGAGCTCTTTTTCTATATACCAACTCATGGGGATAACATCCAAGATATGACAAAACAGGTACACCCACTCAGGTTGGGGATTTTCTCCATAAGCCTGGGTCCATATGGCCAGATGCGCGCGAGGATCGTTTTGCCCATCATACTTGTCGGCCAGTCACATCTTAGGCTTCCCAAATCATGTTCTCATCATCCTCCTACATTCGCGCCAATCATTAAAGCTTCCCTTGTGCATACCCCACCATCTTGGCGACGTAGCGCGCAATGACCAGTCGAAGGCCTGGAAGAGCTACTTTTTTGGTACCTCCCTTTCACATGCATCCAAAAAGATATCTACCTCATTCAGACCATCATAAGTAGGCAGATTTCTTACTTCTAACGATACACAGCGCAGCGACCGGGTCATCATGTTGCAATTTAGTGTAGTTACTTCAGGTAACCGATTCTGCCAGCATTCTATTTCTTCGTTGGAGTCCAACGTGCAAGAACTCTTGCGATCCCATGTAATCTGTTCATCCGCAGTGGGATTCACCCAATCATGGTCTCGCGTTGTTATCTTATAGATACAGTCCAGGTCGTTATCACTCTCATAATCGCGGACAGGTTCAGTTTAGCACGATCCTTCAACAGAATCGAGGGTACTATTACGCGCAGCGGTTTCTTCTCAAAGATCATCTTCCACTTCTTCAAATTTATTACCCCGTTCATATCAGTAGCCCAATCAATTCCCAGGAGCGCAGGATAGGGATTGTTATCATCCACTATCTCTATTACTTCAAAATCCGCAACCGCGCTCACTCCCTCAATATCCACGGTTACCCCCTACAGCCGCCCCATGGGGATGATCTTCAGTTAATTCGCCATCCTTAGCTGAATCGGAGACCATTGCAGCGCAAGTCTCCCCATTCGCTCCCAAGTCTGCTTTGGTATGACATTCACATCTGATCCCAGGTCCAAAATGACCTAATCCATTTCATACTCTCTTATCTATACTATCAGTCTCATCTCCCATCCCATCCTTGTTTTATGCTTGCCTATCTTTTGTACTACGTGCAGCTCCAGCACATCTATTGATAAGTTCTTGTAACCCTTTCACAGCCAAACTATCGCATAGTAACTTCATACAGGTTTCCAGGAAAGTTGTGAGCATAGAGAGTTCCATCTCCTTCTCAGGTTTATCCTTACTTCCTGAGGTGGAGGCCTCAGCGAAGCTTTTCTTAGCTTCCATGAAGGTTTCACGTGCGCGCTCCAAATTGAATTCAGCATCCTTTGTCGGGGCTTTGCGAACCCACGTACTGTCTTCTAGTTGTTTTCCCTTGTCCTCTCCTATCGTGATTCCACTTCTGAGCACTATATTTACGTTAGGATCTTCCTCGTGCGGCTTAGACCTCATCACATGCAGGTTCTGAGTCGGCGGAGGTGGTAGCGCCCCTTTGTCACGTATCCTAGCTATCAACGTAGGACAGTTTTTTTTTCATGATCAAACGGTGTACAATACTTGCACGATAGACGCGTTGAATTAGTGCAATCGCAAGCATAGTGTCTTGGTTCTCCGCAATTGTAGCAAATCAATTGTTCTTGACCTCTACCAAGTCCTCCTCCGCCTCAGCCTCTTGCGCGCCCCTGAAATCCTACCCACGCCATTCCTGCGCTCTGGTCAAGGGGCCGCGTTTCGACCTTAACACTATGGGCAGGAATTCTATCCATCATCAGTTCATAGCTCCTGCAAGTACGCTCATCATGCCTTACCGACCTACAAAAGTTGCAGAACAGTTGTTGCGGTGCTTGAGCCTTGAACATACTTTTGTAGCAAGTGACAGTTATACGTCACATGTTTTCCTGCTACCTGATAGATAGCGCACCACAATGCAAGCCCATGCGTTAGTTCCTGCTTGAGCTTCTGGCCTTAAAGGCATTGATTCTTTAGCTGCACGTGGATCTCTTGAACTCCTAGATTAAGATCTTGCATCGGAGTTTCATGTAGTCTCATGGCAATCTCCAAGGAGACCCAAAGATCCGAAGATAATCTACAGATGGCTTCTTTCCAGTGAAGACTTCCTCCGAAGTTATATTGTCTAGGGATCTATGGGGACTTCGATTTTGAATGTAAACAGTTGTCTTCATGGCTTCTCCCCATAGAAACTTAGGTAGATCCTCATCATGTAACATTGCTTTTACACTTTCTTCAATGGATCTATTATTATGATTTGCAACTCCATTTTGCTCGAGATTATATGGGACCATCATCTCCCTCTCAATCCCAGACTCCTTACAGAATGCTATAATATCTTTGGATGTATATTCTCCTCCATTATCAAATTTTAGTATCTTGATTCTTCTTTCTGTAAGGTTCTCCACTTCAGCTTTGAATTCTTGAAATTTTGTAAATACTTCGTCCTTGGTTTTCATTAAGTAAACCCAAGTCTTTTTTGAATGATCATCTATAAATGTGACATAATATAGATGACCTCCAAGTGATTTCGGAGTCATAGGGCCACATGCATCAAAGTGAATAAGATCCAAGATTTATTTTGACTGTGAAGCACTACTTCCAAATAGTCTCTTGGTATTCTTACCCAATGCACATCCCTTACATTCTCCATGATCTTCCTTCAGTTCAGGAATTTCATCTACTATGGAACTTAGAGTTGGAAGGATCTTGAAATGTAGATGACCAAATCTTCTATGCCAGAGTTCACACAGGCTAATTTCAATGTGAACTAGGGCTTGGGCCACAGGAGATATCAGTCTGTAGAGTCTTCCTTCTCGAATGCCAATGACTTTAGCTTGTTCTATACTCGAGTCTTTACTCCATAAAACAACCTTTCCATCAATGAAAGCTACTCTATCACCCTTATCTTCTAAACTTGAAATGGAAAGTAAGTTCTTATGCAAACCTGGAACAAAAAGAATGTTGTTGAGGTGAATGTTGCATCCATTCTCCAACTTTATAGAGGTCGATCCAATACCCTTTACGAGATAGCTCTTTTTATCTCTAAGTTCCACTAAATAAGTGGATTTTCCTTTTGAGAAGGTCTTCAATCGTTTGGAATGATCAGTCATGTGTCTTGATGCACCACCATCAATTACCCAAATGTCTTCTTCTTGAAATGTGCCATAGAGAGCCGAGAAGAGACCTTCATCCTTTTCCTTGATTGTTTTGATTGATACCTTCTTTGAAGAAAATAAGAGACTCCATGCTTCCTTGATACCTTTCTTGAGATGGCTTGCTATCTTCTTGATGAACTTCTTCACTGCAGAGGAGATCTTCATGATGCCCTTAGATAACCTTAGCTCTGATACCATGTTGAGAATTCAATAGGGCAGTGAATATGTTAATTCTCTTTAACTTGATAACTATTTGCATTACCTTTTTCCTTATTAGCTTTGTTCCTTATTATTATAATATGAGATACATCAAACAGTTACCAAAACAATAAGAACAGTGACACAGTGTATAGGCTACAATCCAAGGCCAAAATCCCTCCTCTTAAGAGGAAAACCCTTAAATCTCTTCTCTTCTTATAGATTCTTCAATTGACAAATACCAAGACCTTGTGACTCAGACAAATACCCTCCAAGATCAAGATCAACTCGGCCTCCTACTACAATAACTTCGACCTCCTACTGCAGATCTGAAATTTTGTCTGCCTGACAATTGCTGCAACTGCTACTCCACCACTTGAAGACTTTGATCTTTTTCTTAGAGCCTCTTCTTCCCCTCGCTTGCATTTCCTTGAGATTTAGGGCTAGAGAGATACCCTAAGTGACCTTCGCTTGACTTCTTTTCTCTACTCCTTCCAAGATCGAACCAGATTTAACCCTTGCGCAGAAACCATAGCTTTGACTTGCACGTGGGAGAGAGAACTAGCCCAAACACTTCGACTTCCTTCGACCTCTTTTTCATCCTACACCAAGAGCCCAAGAGGAGTCATCCCACAAAACATTCCATCTAACATGAGATAGAAGTCATGTCTAAGACAACATTGCCTGACATTGACAGGCATAGGACTTCACTACTGGAGAGTGAAGAATTTACAATGCAAGTGCAAGGGCTTTTAGAGCAAGGAGCAATTAAGCACGTTGTGTCTCCCTATGAGCCACTGGTGGTGGTAGTCACAAAGAAAGATAGTACCTATAAGATGAGTGTAGATTTTTGGGGAATGAACAAAATTACTATAAAAGATAGCTAACCTCTGCCAGAGATTGATGACTGATCAATCAACTTTGAGATTAAAATTTATCTCTGCCAAAGATTGATGACGAACTGGTCAACTGATTGATCACTGGCTGTTATTTCATTAAGTTGGATTTGAAATATTGATTTCACCGTGTCCAAGTAAACGAAGACATCTATAATAGTGTATTCAAGACAAAGTGGGACTATTGTTGAAATTTGGTACCGGAGGACAGGTAGTTCCCTTAGGCTTTGATCTTTGGCCTAGGGAAAAGTGTCCAAAAGATTTTAATTTTTCTCCTAAAGTGACTTTATAATTTTTATAAAGTTAAAATCTAATTTAAAAGTGACTTTAAGTGATAAAGTTACTAAGTCTAATTTTAAAGTGACTTTTATAAAGTCAATGAAAAATTAGAAAGGAAAAGTGACTTTGGAAATAAATGACTAAGTGGGTCTTTATTAAAGTGGGGTGAATTAAAAAATAGAAAGTGAGATTTAAATGTGCATTTAATCTCAGCCATTGATCTAAATCTATTTCAGCCATTGGATTTAGAGATCACCCAAAAGTCACTTGGATCACCCAAAAGTCACTTGGAGTTATATTAAAGGAGGAAAAGATCATTCATTCTTTCATGAGCAGATTGGGAGAAGGAGAGCAAGAGAGCAAGGGGGATTTCTGGACAAGAAGGAGAAAGAGGCAGCAGTTTGGCACACATACCAGGCAGCTCTTCAGCAAAATCAGAACAGCAGAAAGACAAGCAGAACAGCAGCAAGAACAAGCAGAAAAAGCTGATTTTTTTTGCTGAAAACTGAGAAGTTTCCAGGTGGTCCGTTGGGCTGAAAACGGATAAGTTTGCTTGCTGAAAAAATTATTTTGCTGTAATTTTTTGCTGAAATTTTCTTGCTGTAAAAAGACATTTTTTTCAGAAATAAAGAAGAGCTCTCAAACTGGTTTTCCCCAAGAGTTGTAGGGGGTTTTTCCAGAGTCACGTTGACCCAAAATATCAGTGTTTTAATGTGTTTTAATGGCTGTTTATTACTGCTGATTTTTATTTCTGCAATTTCCAGCATTCTGTAAATTTTCCAGAATTTGTGTTTTCAGCAAAATTTATTTTTTCCAGCTTGTTGAATGTATGGTTATGGGAAAGGGCATTTAACTACATGGGAGAAATAAGGAGAAACTGAAAACCAGGGTGGGAAAACAGAAATTTTAACAAAACAAAGGTGTGTAAGTTAACCAAATATCTCTATGGTATAAAACGGACTCCCAGAGCCTGGTACATAAAAATTGATGAGCATTTTGTACAGCACGGCTGAAAGAGAAGCCCTTATGATCCTAACCTCTACTGCAAAGATCAAGGGGGGATATTGTGATCATCGTTGTGTATGTCGATGACTTAGTAATCACAGGTAGTTATGAGAAGAGAATTTTGGCAGGATTTGAAAAGGTCCTTTGACATGACCGATCTTAGTCTATTGCATTACTGTCTTGGTTTGGAGGTGTGACAGACACATCACCGAATATTTGTATATAAAAGAAAATATGCCAAGACACTTATTGAGAAATCCCATATGAATGGCTGTAAGGCCATGCAAACTCCCATGAAACCAGACCTAGTAGTAACCACACCTCTTATCACTGCGTTCGGGGCAAGATCAAATCTTGATTGACCATGTTTCCCTTCCGATCCAACCGGGAGGGTGGGAATAATCACTTTGGGGTTTCAAGTGATCTCGTACGGCCCCCCTATGACATTCAAGGATTCCAATGAACGGATTCTTTATAACGCCCATCCAAGAACTATCTCTCAGCCGCGAATCATTCATTTCTATCAGGTATCTATTTCCATTCGAACTCACTGAAATCAAATTAGCTCACTTCGTTTACCAAGTTGTGCTTCCTTATTCCTTCTGGTTGGTAAAGTGTAGTATCTATTTCCATTCGAACTCACTGAAATCAAATTAGCTCACTTCGTTTACCAAGTTGTGCTTCCTTATTCCTTTTGGTTGGTAAAGTGTAGTGACCTTCTCGCTTTATACTTAAAGGCTAACGCATTCAACTTTGGAAGATATGGCATTAGTGGGATGAGTGAAAGATATGGCATTAGTGGGATGAGTGAAAGATTTGAAGTTGCTGGGAGTAAACATCGAGTTTGCTTCTTGTTGCATTGAGGTTGTTGCACCTTGACAGACCTTACACCAACTCCGAGTTCTTAAGATAGACACTTGGCCAAAAATAAAAATTATAATCCTTTGTGAAATGAAACGATGTTCAAAATTGTAGACGTAAGTTTTAATTATCATCAATATTGCAACATGCCAACACACTTGCATGGATTGCAAGTGTCACTTACAAATGTCGTTCGCCTTATTTTTACTCATAACAGAGTCAAGCATTTGTCCTTTGTTCTGATAAGTCGTAACAGAGTCCATTTCACTGATCCGACTTCTTTACAGTGTTCCACAACCTCGTGTCTGCCTCACTGTCATGTCAAACGATTCGTCTCCTGGCTAATCGAGCCAGGGTTTTGAATAACAGGGCGGGCTCCAGGCTTCCTCTTTAGGCAGGTAATACTGAAAGGCAAGGGCGAGAGACAAAACAATCAAACAAGGGTTGAAGGATGAAAACTATTATGGCCAGGTAACCTGAGCTGGACCAAGCCGGGGGCGCCCATAGAAAAATATTTTACCCGTGAGAAAGAAAGGGGCTTTACTCAGGCTTCCCCTTATTTTATATCAATGTAGAGAGGTTATTGAGTTATTAGATATGGATTTTACAGAGTAGCACCGTTAAAGCTAATACATAGATAATACTTTGTTTAGGGATGCTATATTCAGAGACGAAAGAGTCGGTCTCAGGTAGACGGAGATGGTAGCCTATTTGATGCGTAAGGGAGAAGGAGATCGATGATTAGGGGTCATATCTCTTTCCATCTAATGTCCCCTGCGTATTAGCCCATCCTTTCATTTATGTAACAGTTTCGCTGCGCACGTTATTTAACTTAGAGTAGGATTATTTTATATACATAATTCGCAAGGTTGGCCTTCAAGCCTAGTTCTCCTGCTAGGGGAAGTACAAGTGTTGCTTAGAGGACCAACTCAACAAGATAGCCGTAGTTCAAAAGCGTTAGTGTCTCGCGCTCCTTTCTTCAGTCATAGGGCTCCGACGTACATAACAAGTGCAGTAGTGAGTAACCCCAAGGCGCTTGTGACTACATGGTCGAATGCTAATGGGGCGATTGTAAAGTAGCGGTAGTAAGTGCGGTACCTAGAGAAACAATTCCATCTCCAGAGTGTTATCGATACCCAGCAAATGGATAATTACCTACTCAAGAAAGTTCGACTAAAGGAGGGAAGGCTTTCAAAAAGAGGAGGTAATTGTTTTCTTAATATGTTTCCTACTGGCATATACAGGTTACTGATACTTGCAAAACTTAACTGATGATACTTGCAAAATTTTACTGATAATATCTGACAAAGAAAAACATTGTCTGATGAAGAATGATATCTTTTTTTTTTATATATACAATGTGAACAAGAACAGGCTTTTGTGAGTCTTCTGTCAGTGATCGTTTTGTTTTTTATACAATGTGAACATCAACCTGCTTTCGTGAGTCTTATGTGAGTGATCGTTTTGTTTTTTATACAATGCGAACATCAACAAGCTTCCGTGAGTCATTTGTGAGTGATCGTGATCGGGCAGGTTTCAATTTTCCGTAAAACTCTAATGAAGACCGACTCCTGGCACCTCTGATATAGAATTTTTTGAAGTGGTCACTTAATCGTGTGAAGCAACATAATAGTATAATAGACGAGAAGATGCATGTACTAGGCTACAAAATATTGTGGCCAGAGTCAACGAAGCCGCGTGTATAGAAGAACCAGCTAAGCACCCAGTCATTTAATTTTCGTTAACTAATGCTACAACAACACTGGCATTAGTCCATATTGAGAGCAACCATTCTGAAACTGAAACTGAAATGAAATTGAAATGTCGTAGATTCTTATTTTATAAACCCTATCGCCTCAAAAAAGGTCTTAATAAGACCTTAGATTCATTCATTGGTTAACAATTTCGAGGTCTTAATAAGACCTCAGATTCATTCATTGGTTAACAATGAGAGATTTCAATATTCAAAAGGAAACCAATGAGAGATTTCAATATTCAAAAGGTCTTAATAAGACCTCAGATTCATTCATGGGTTAACAATGAGACCTTTCAATATTTAATAGTTCAACAAAAAGATGCATTATATTTTTTTAAAGAAACTTTGCTCAAAAAAATTATTAGCCTAGATACGGTTCGCATTTCAACACATTTCAATTGCAATAGTCCATATTGCCTATGGCAAGGACTAATAAAACACTTTTTCTTTTTATCACAAAATTTCGACAATGATTGTATAATTATTTGAAAACATTTTTAGAAAAAATCACATTGGAAGATTTAGGTCAACGCGTTTTAAACCGATTTGTGTGATTCATCATCAAAACTTTATAATTTACATTGGAAGATTGGAAGATTTAGGTCAACCCGTTTCAAACCAACTTATGTGATTCATCATCAAAACTTTATAACTTACATTGTTGACGAAAACGAACCTCTAATTATCCAACCTTTCAATTTTCTTTGAATAAATCTATGAGACAATATAGAACCCGTTTTATTATCATCCGCCATGGTGGTCATAAATGCCTCATTTCCTTAAATGCTGAAACTTGTTCAAGGATATTATTGAAGTAGTAACGAGCTATTTTCTCTTGTTAATTTTATGAATTCCTTGATGTTGGAACTGTTTTCCCTATTAAATGACAATACTTTTGTCTCCATGCACTTCCCTTTCATCTCGGCATGTTGTCGTGCCATAATCTCTTACGTTTCACTCACTTTTCTACATGTTATAATAACGTTAATGCTAGTAAGTTTATTTAAAGATCCAAGTAAATAATATTTCTAGTCGCTTTCCATATTGAGTCTCTTGTAGTGCTTTTATATTTATTCATATATTAAAATATTTTCAATAATAAATTCTGATAGTAAGATGAAAATAGCACTACCACACATTGATTGATTTATAGAGTTTCGTGAATTTTCTATATTATTAATGGGTAGTTCCATATAATTCCATATAATGTGATTACTATCTTTAATTTTTATAATGATTTAATTGGCTAAATGATAGAACTTTTTTATTTAACCACCTGAGATAACCTCAATTGACACACACATTTGTGTGTATCTGTTTGTTAATTGGAGTTATCTTAGGTTGTTAGGTAGAATGTTTGTTATCTCTGCTATCCAGGTTCAATTCCTTGACATGATCATGAGAAATATTGTTGCAATGGCTCTGGGCCTATGAATATTGTTGTATTGACCCCCACCCTTGATCTCGAGCTCAGAGAGAATGATTTCCCTTGGAAAACAACAAATTACATGTAAGTACATGTATTTTGTGGCTTGTATGATTTATTTAACAACATTTTAGTGTTGCTATGCCACCAACTAAAAGTTTCGTGTCATAATTTTTCCATGGTTTGGAAACATATCGAAAGAATTTGATGTTAAGTATCTAAAATTCCTCAGTAACAAAAAGCACAAATAAGATTTTCATACTTAAGTTGGTGAAAGAACCACTTTAATAATATGAAGTATTTTAACTATGAAATAGTAGTCAAATTTCAAGAATTTATAAATCCAAACCTATTCTATTCTTTCAGGTATTTATCTAGTAAGTTTAGTGTATAACATAAAAATATTACAAAACCATATCCTATTTAAAATCAGTTGTAGGAACAAATAAGAATCCACCTAATCAATTTGAATTGCAACAAACTAAATTAATAACACTACTAGAAGCTTGGTGCTCTATTGTATTAATAAGGGAGATGTTGGTTATGTTTCTATAATGTTTATGCGTGTGTGTAAATCGTTGTGTTCACTCTCTCTCTCTCTCTCTCTCTCTCTCTCTCTCTCTCTCTCTCTATATATATATATATATAATATAATAGAGAGAGAGAGAGAGAGAGAGAGAGAGAGAGAGATTTTTTATCCTTCTCACATTTACAGATCCTGGGTTTAAACGAACCTATTCTAGGAATCAAAACTCCCAACCATTGATATTAGTAAACATGGAATTATGTTTAAGGCTTGAGCTTATTTTCAAGGGATTGTTCATATATAGTAATAAATAAGAATAACTTAGCATTGATACCATAATAAATCTAAAATTATTGCACCAAGAAAAATGAGATACTCTATAGCCCATGTGGGAGAGATATTAGTGTATATTTGATGTGTCTTTGTGCATGCCTTTTTGTAGAATATGTGTCTATGTTTATTTAGCACACTTCGAGATTTGTATCCCTTTCACATGATTCAAGGTTAATATGGACCTATGCTATGTTAGTTTTTGGTAGCATCAAATAGGTGTTTTAGTCTCTATGGTGTCCAAGAGGCTAAGGAACATACATTCTTCAATACCTAAAAAAGGTTTTGCAAGAAACACCTCAGTTAGATTAATTAACCAATTATTAATTATTTTCCTAAGTCTAACTTAGAAAAATTAGTTAATTAAATCATATTAATTGAGGAAAATTGATTTTTCTCTAGAGACTTTCAGAAAAGTCACTTGATGGGGTCAAGATGATCTTATCCATTAATTGTGATTAGATCATGCTCGTTGATTTTTCAACAAGAGATTATAAAAGCAAGTCGATGGGGTTTGGAGAGACACACTTGAGCAGTTCAACTTATGTAGTTGCAGTGATTAGCAAGGGTGTAGTCGAAGCAAAGGGAGACGCCATCAACATGGGTTTCAAGAGAGAGTTTGGGAGGAAATTTCTGGAGAAGATATCCACATATTTTCTAGTGTTCTAGTGACAGGAAGAGAGGTTGAATTTATCTGCAAGGAGGTTGTACTAGGAAGTGTAAACTATCTAGTGCGCACTTCCAGTTTATCCAGTTCGAGTTGCAAAGGATGCAAATCGAGTTCTAGTTCCATGATTAACTATCGAAGGAGTTCTTAGTGGCTTTAGTGAGTAGCAGTAGGTAGTGTGGTAGCCGGAACATAGTTCTGGATGCTGATCAAATTTCCCAAAGCTAGTAGTGCACATTTCCAGCAACCAATGTGAGTTGCAGGAGTGGGTGTGAGTAGGTTGGGAAGAGCTTGAGTTATTTTTGTAGAAGAAACTTGTGTTTCTAGATTATTTTTATTGTGGAGAAAATTGTATGCTCGATCTTTGTAGATATCAAGCAAGGAATTGTATTTCTCAAGTAGCTAAGGAATTAATAATATAAACCCTAATCTATTGAACCGGTATTCCCCACACTAGAGTTTTTGTAGGGACTACTGTCCAAAAATATTGGTGTCCATAATTTTGTGTGTGCATTATTTTCTCGGTTCCTGAATTTTATTTGTGAAGATTGTAAGTGAATTAATGGTTATTTTCTGTAATAATTTTCGAAGACAAATAAACTACATAAGTTAGAAGATTAATTTATGGTTGTTGGAATTAAGAAAATTTCACATGGTATCAAATTTGATCTAGGCGCAAACATTTTGCAATGGTAAATAAACATAGGGAAGAGGAAGTGAAGAGCACAAGGTGTTTTTTTACCTAATTCTATTTCACCAATTTATTTGAGTTCTTATATTTCTAGAGATAGCCAAAATAGGATTGAGAGATCAGGATAGGTTCGATGGATCCTCAATAATTGGTGTTTGGAAGGCCAGGATGTCATTCCTTCTGGATGAGTAGGGTTTGAAGGAGTATGTGGAGAATGTAACTGTTGTACTGACAAATCCACAACAACTGGCAACCTACAAAAAGCAAAAAGCCAAAACAAAGAGGATGATTCTTGATGGAGTCAAGGATTTCATTGTTCCACATATCGCAGAAAAGGGGACAATGAAAGAAATGTGAGAATCATCAAATTGTACCGGGATCCTTCAAAAACCATGAAATTTTTTCTCAAAGAAAGGCTGAGGACCATAAATATGTATAAGGGTGAGGATGTTACTTCTTATCTCACTAGAGTTTTGTTTGTTAGAGATGAATTAGCTTCAGTTGGAGACAAGCCAAGTGATGATGAGATACTGTGCATAACACCTAATATATTTTCTGAGGAATGGCACATGTTCATCCAAATGGTTTCTAGGCGAGACAAACTTCCAAATTGGAATCGACTATGGAGTGATTTCACTAAGGAGGAGATGAGGCTCAACTTAGTCAATGACACTAATAGTAATGACAAGGCATCAGAGATGAAAGAGGAGCAAGAAAATGAGGCCCTAGCTAGAAAGGGAAAGGCAAAGAAGGGTCTCAGTAAGGGACAAGGCTTTAAAGGAGATGTTATCTCAAAATCAGACCCTGGAAGGCTGCAAACCAGGAAGACTTCAAGTAACTATTTCAAACCAATCTTTTGACTAAGGCTTGGCCTCCTTAGCCTGAGAGGGCTCTCTCAAAAGGGTTATTGATTTTGACTAATGATAAGATGGCTAACTCTTTTGGAATAACATTAACAAATTTGATGGCTGGATAAACATTACATAAGTTTCCATTGGGCCTATGGAGTCAATCATACTTCAGCAAACAGTGATACTGCCTTTTCATAGAAGTCGGGGCACTTAGCATTTAAATGTTCAAAACACAACTCATATAAAACCACAGTTCATACATGCATACAGGAAATCAGAGCACAATCAGTGAATTCTGAGTGATTACACATATATGCAACTGTAAAAGACATTAAGGGAAGAACAAATCACACATTCTGAACATGGAAATCCTTCATGAATCCTGAGAAGAAAAACAGATAACTTATATTACTGAAAATGGTCTTTACATAAGCTAAAACAGTCCTCTGTTATAAATTTTCCAACCCCCATTACATTGATGTCTCAGCTATATATAGAATCCTTATTCTAACTAATTCGAGTTTCCTCCTCCAGCATGAGGGGAATTTAATAACTCGATCCTTATCTCTAATGACACCTATCAGCTATTTAACTGACTATTAAATACAAATAAAGTGCTGACTGGAACTTTAATTTTTTTTTAAATTAACTAGGACTCTAACTCTCTTTCCATGCCATAATGGCTGCTCCTCGTTCTTTGACACCTGGTCTTCTTTCAAATGGATAAGCTGCACATTTGATACTCCACATTGACCTTGAATGCTGAATCCTTATCTGCCCCGTGGTATTATGAGATGTCCCTGCTTCTTGGCTTCTGTTTTCCACAATTTGCTCGAATATCTAACAACACTTTTCTGAGCCTTTACTAACCCAAGGTATGGAAAGTTGCCACTTTTTATATATGTTGTAGGCTGTAGTGATGGACAAGTGTCTCTTTTTCAAAAACTCCCGCTCATAATATCAAATTGTTTTGTCTGCGTTAAAAAACATCATCTACAGCAGTTTCGTAGCGCGCTACGAAACTGTTGTTTTATTTAAAACAGCTTGATTTGTCTATTAATTGATAAATATAGGATCAAATGACATTGTGCATAAACTTAATTGAGAAAATCAGGCACTCCACTTTGCGTTGTTCTTGATTCAGATAAACACAACCCACAACCGGGATGCAGAATGCCAGTCATGGTTGAAATCCACAGTTGAGATGAGCTGATTACCATAAAATGTGTCGGGTCACTATTAATGTCAAGAAGCATTGTAACCAGACTCTGTAAGTGCGGGAAGTCTTTTCTGCACTATGGCCAGTTGGGTTTTACAATCATCTTCAGCTGACCGAAGTGACCGAATCATTTTCTGGATCATCTCTTCTTCCTGGCAGCGTTGAGCTACTCCCAAGTATTCTTGAATTTCATGTGGAAACAACCCTGACAACAAACATGGAAAATGTTGCGAGTGAGATAATTCCATCACACTGAAACAACTACCCAGTAAGGATTCTTGTTCTTTAGTGCCCAATTCTGCAGCCTCCAGGAGAGGAAGTAGATTCTGCTTCTCTTCTTGAAAGTGTTCCATACAGTGAGCCTGTAATGTCCTTAGCTTCACAGAAAGCCTAAGTGGTGCTTGACTACGATCTGGGCTACTAGCTTCCAGAACTGTTAATGTTTTCAACCTTTCACGGATGCCATTCATGAGTGGTAAATCTCGTGCAATCATTTGCAACTTCAGTAATACCTCTCTCGGCCCTTTCCAGAGCAGGGAAAATAATTCGCTCTTTCATTTGAGCATGTTCCTGCATCAAATCCACGAGCTGTGCGTAGTTTTTTGCCAACTTTTTTATTTGCATGGAAATACTTCCCTTAGCCGGATCTATAACCTTAAACCCTTCTTTCTTGGACATAGCTAATTCATCTGTAGAGCGAACGATCTTCTCCATGTGGCACAAAATGCTCTTATGTTGCAGAACTGTCAATGTCACGAGTGAAGGGGGTGTCCTTTTAGCCAAGGTTTTGGAAATAGAACTCACTAGCAAGTCCATGTCAATTTGAATAGGGAGATAAAAAGGGAAAGGCCAGCATTTGTCTTCGATAATTCAAAGAAATAGGGTCCCCTGTTACTGTATTCCATAATTCCCCCATTCAATCTTTTTCCCCAAGTGTAGACTTCCGTTTTTGAGGTCAAAACAGCTACATGATACGCACCACACGCTATTTCCTCAACAAAGGCATTACGAATTTTCCCTTCCACGCGAACAGGGAACTTGCCATCAGCCTGGTGGTTTCCCAACTGACCATGAACAGAGCTGCCCATTTCAAATACATGTCCTGAGGTTGTCAAAGCAACTGTAAGGATGTGTCCAGCAGCTACTTGACAGAAATTATGGCTAACAAGGGCATCTACACATGTTGGAATAAGCCTCGGTTCCTTGTTGAGGTGAAGCCACACTTGCTCCTTCCATCTCTCATGATTTCTTAAACTGTACATTAAGACCATTCCATAGAACCAAATGTCTCTGTGCATGAGACTCGTCCAAGTCATGAAGCATCTGCACATCATGGAGCAAAACCTCCGCTCCATACCAATCAGACATATCTGGATGTAAAAGCCATCCATGTTATGAACATGCGGATAGAAACGCCTTGTCTTTTCCAAAGATGGGTGAAAGCAGTGCTCCCTAAAACATATAAACCCGTGTTGACCGAAGTCCAAGCCACATAGGACAACTTTTTCATCACGCTTGCTAGGTGCATAGTTCACAACTGCCTCATTCT
>APFE031198542.1:0-67054 GCA_000404065.3 Pinus taeda
AAATTTATTATTTTCTAAAAATAATTCAATTTATTTATATCCAATTTGATTGGTTGTTAAATTCAACATGTTATTGCAAATTTTCTAGAAACTAGTGTTATGTATTTATGACATGTTCTATTAATAATAGGGAATAATGAAAACTATCTTACATCCATAAAGAAAATGTTGAATAAGGGTTTTGACATGACATATTTGGGACACCTTCATTACTACACGGTGCATTGAAGCATCCAAGTATATATTCCTCTATCAAAATAAGTGCATTAGATAATTTTTTAATAGATTTGGATGATTAAATGCAACCCTTTATCTACAACTATTGAAACAAAATCTAATGATCACATTAAACAAAGGGAATGAATTTAAGGATGAAAAAAATATAAATGTCTTATGGGAAGTCTTATTTACCTAATCACTACCAAACTAGATATTTCATTTTCCATTGGAATTATTCCCAGATTAATGCAACAACCTTATGGAGGACATTGGTCTACTACAAAATCATTTCTAAGCTACATGAAAGGAAACCAAGACTTTCTACTCAAATATTCACAAGTTCATGACTTGAGTTTATATGAATATTCTTATTTAGACTTTAATGGAGACAGAAAAATTGGAGTATCCCCTTTATGTTATATTATGAGTCTTGGATTGATAGTTGCCTCTTAGATGTTAGACAAACACTTCTAGAAGATTACATGAAAGAGGCATAATGTGTGGAAATAATAGAAGAAACAAAGGAGATTGTGTGGATCAGGAAATTGTTGAATACTTTTAGGAAAAAAAGTGAATTCTTCGATTACATGTGGAGGTTAATACTATCCATTAAATACATTGTTCCACAAATGAGAAAATTACAAACATATTCACTAAAGCACTTGAAAGAGAAAATTTTTAATTAGAATGACGGTTAGGCTCATTAACATCCCTTTAGATTAAGGGGTGAATGTGATATCTAAATATCAGAAATATGAACCATTAGAACATGAAGAAACATTACACCTTGGAATTTTCAACCAAAGGTCAAGAAATTTTGTATATATATGTATGTTTTCTTAATGGAAAATCAATCCATCTTTGGGGTTACTTCACTTGGTATGACAATGTGCATTGTTGATCCTTGTCAATATAAGATTTTCATTATATTTAGTTTACATATTCTTTTTTAATCCAACATTTTCCATAATTCCATTTTCTTTGTCATTTTTTCCTCTAACACTTACCATAACATTGTTTCTTGATGTGACCCAGCCCACGCTCCTGCTTAGCCTCACCTTTACACCTATTATGGGCTTTATGACGTGGAAAGTCTGGTTGTTGTTTTCGGTGGTTGTATGCGATGTGGATGGTAGATATTTGGTTGGGCAACTGGGAGTGAGTTAATGCTTAATTAAATGCTCACTTACGAACCTCGGGCTTAGTTCCGTCAGTCTGATCTTTGCCCAAAACGGCTTTGGCTTCTGGTCATTTCATGATTGTTCTACTCTGCTATGCAACTCGATGAGGGTTTGTTGGTCACACTATATGGTTCTTGCTCTGATGAATATGGCAATCTCTGGTTTTCCTCTGGGTGTGGCTGTGAATGAATGTCGGCCTTCGAAACTTGGTTATGTAGTTGCCCGTGGGTTTCTACTGTGGCACGAGTCTGCCTTGGCTCTAGAGGTGCGCTTGCTCGAACACTTCCCAAGTAGTAAGTTCCTCAGTCTCGTTCTGTCATTTAACTTTGAAAACTGATCTCTCGTATGATAATTGCCACTTGCTATGTTATTGTTGCCTCTGCTATTGTTTTTGTTGCTGGTCTTTGTTCGATGTGTGAAATGGTTGAACTTCTGATGCCCTTGAACTCAGGTAAGAGGGTGTCGGACTTCCGCGGCCCAAAACAGGTACATGGTCCTTTTCTTGATTTAATTCGACCTTATTTTGGTGTAGACACTGACCAGGCCAGCGCGTTTTGTCTTAGGCTGTTTCAGTTCGTCAGTGGCTCTGTTCCATGATCTCCTTGGTCCGGTCACACTCAGACAATTTATATAACGCTTCTATTTCTGCTTTGCTTCGATTTTCAAGCCTCACTATATGGATGTATTGACGGAGCTTTTTTTGGTATGTGTAGGTCAACGGCTTGACCTAGGTACGCGGGTTCCTTCTGAGTTCGGTCTCCCAAATGTGGCAACCCTATGCCGGTAGGCTCTAGTTCTTAAGTCAGTCAATGCACTGTTAGGGTCTTTAGTTTTCTGTAGGGTTTGTAGTTCGTTGTTTTTCCTTCGTGTGTAATTTGAAGCCCTTTCAAAAATGAAGCTTTAATCTAGTTATAGTTTTTGTTCTATTTGGTTGTTCGTTTGAGTTAAGAGGGTTCGCTGTTACCAAACCCTAGGCTAGGGTTTGTCCCTTCTATGGATGTTGGCACTTGTTTTATGTATAAACGAATGTAATACGTCTATATTTATCGGATCAATAGAAATGTGGACATAATTTTATTATATTTATTTACTTATGAAAGTGTGAGGATTTGTTTGAAAGTACCTCTGCTATAATTTGTTTCCTTCGGCACTCTGTTTCTGGTTCTTTATCCTCTCAGTCGTCTTGTTGTGCTTCACTATTCTGGCTGTGGCTCGATTTGTTCGTTCTTCACTCTGATTTCGCACGTATGCATGAATTCAATGTTGTTTGTTGTTGGCAACATAATGGAACATGACCTTAAAATGGTCGTTCTCTATCTAGTAGCACTCTTCTTAACAATATGATAAATGAAAATACAGTGGTACAGTAAATAGGCAATGATACATATGGACAATTTAGAAATAAGATCTATCTTTGTTTTGATTTCTTTATTATGAAATTGTTAAACCTTTTCCCTATTTTACATTGCAATATTTATACATCATTGATTTACAGTTAATTGAAACTGCAATTGTTTTCAGTTGAAGAGAAATGATATGGTTGTGTAACTACAATTCGGTTGTCATTACAAGATCTTCATTTTTAGAAAATTTTGTCTTTTCTTCTTTAAGTTGACAGATCAATTTTTAAACTACTATTTATTACTGTTGGACCATAACAACCCTAATCGACCATTTAACTTTGATTAACATAGCAACTAAAAGTAAAATAAAATAAAATCCTATCTCATGACCTGATAAACTAATCATAAAAATAAGACAGTCCAAATACTTCAAACAACTTTTCCAACCTGGCAGAGACTTCACCCTGTCATGGTGAGCTGGATGCTCCTACATCAGGCTCCTGGGGCAAAAGGAAATCATGGCTCTGGTCCATGAGCTTCTCAACTGAAGACCCTGTTTGTTCAATTTGCTTGGCATCATGCCACGAACTATCCTCAATAGGACGGTTCTTCCACTTGACTAGGTATTGCATATACCTCTTCCGTTCAGTTAATTTAACCACCTGTGTGTTGAGAATACCTTTGATCTCGGGAGGTTGAACTTAAGGCATCTGTCTCTTCCAAGCTTCTACTCCGTCCTGGGTATTCTATGTGGGTCGCATGGTTCCATCTTCTTCCTTCTCCTCTGGGTCAACCATATAGGGAAACAGGTCTGCTACATTAAAGATAGGTGAAATGCCTATTCCGGGTGGCAACTGTATCTCGTAGGCATTCATCGAAAATTTCCGAAGGAATTTGCAAGGTCCTATATTTTTATACTTCAATTATTGTATGTACCCTTAGGGAAGCATTCTTTGCACAAATGCGTGAGAACTTCATCCCCCACATTAAACTGTACTTCCCTTCTCTTCAAATCTACTTGTTGTTTATACTTTAAGTTGTTGTCCTACAATTTAATTTTTACCTGTTCATGCAAATCTCTCATAACGTCAGCGAAATCTTCTCCATCTGCACTTTTCCTTTCCTACAGTCCAAGGTCCCAGAATTCATGCACTTCGGAGGATGCATGTCATACAGGATCTGAAATGGGCTGAAACCTGTGCTACGGTTAGGCGAATCATTGTAAGCGAACTTTACCTGTGCAAGTGCTCGATCCCACATCCATGAATTCTCTCCAACTAGGCTTTGTAACAGGTTTCCCAGACTCCTGTTTACAACCTCTATTTGCTCGTCGGTTTGCGGGTGATATGCAGAACTGTACCTTAGCTGTGTGTCCATTTTTTTCCACGAGGTATGCCAAAAGTGTCTCGTGAACTTCACATGCCTATCCGAAAGGATATATTTAGGCAATCCATGTAACCTAACAATCTCATTGAAAAACAAGTGGGCCACGTGGGTGGCATCACTGGTCTTCCTGCAAGGAATAAAATGCGCCATTTTTTAGAATCTGTCCACTACTACTATTACCAAGTTAAAACCTCATTGTGTCTTAGGTAGACCTAAGATGAAGTCCAAGATAATTGAGTCCCATGGTCTACCTGGAACAGGTAATGGTGTATACAGTCCTCCGTTTTGACTGTGGCCCTTTGCTAACTAGCACACTTTTCATCTGGCCACAAATTGTTGTACATCTCTCTGAATCTTTGGCCAAAAGTAGAAATGACTAAGCTACTCGAGTGTCTTGTCCATGCCGAAATGTCTGGCCAAATCTCCACTATGCTTCTTTCAATTAATATTCTCCCTCATTGAGCAGTCAGGTATGCACAATTGTCCTCCCTTAAACAATAACTTCTCCTGTAGATTGTAGTCCAACCAAGGACTATTATCTCTCACTAAGGGATTCTGACATGCCTAATAGGCCTCCTTAAAATTTGTATCAGTCTAGTATAAGTCCTATAAGTGCTTAAAACCCAGCACTTGCACAATGCTTTCTTGCAGAATTAAAGCTTTCCTACTTAGCGCATCCACCACCTTCTTCGTCTGCCCACTAATATGCTTCAATACGGAATTGAAACTTTGCAAATACTCTACCCATTTGGCGTGTTTGTGGTTCAGCTTGTGCTGTTGCATTACATAGTGTAGTGCAGAATTATCTGAAAACAACGCAAATTCGTTTCCCAATAGATAAAGCCTCCAATGTTTTAATGCATGTATAAAAAAATAGAAATCCTTATCATACGATGAATATTTTTGTTGACTCTCATTCAACTTCTCGCTAAAAAACGCTACAATCTTATCCTCCTGGCTGAGAAGAGCTCTAATTGCTGTCCCGCTACCATCATAGCGAACCTGAAATAACTTCTTGAAATCTAGTAATCTCAGGATCGGCCTCTCAGTGATCTTTCTCTTCAACAACTAGAAACTTCTCTCCGCTACCTCTGTCCATCAAAAAGGTTGGCTGACCTTTTTAATGGTGTCCAACATAGGCACACAAATCTCACTGAAATTCTTTGTGAATTTCCTGTAAAAACTCGCTAATCCATGAAATCTACATACCTCAAATAAATTTTTCGAAGATGGCCAATTTACTACCACTACCACCTTCTCCAAATCCATCTTCAGTTCATTCTTTGCTATTACAAACCCCAAATAAATCAATTCCTTCTGCAGAAAAGTACATTTCTTCAAACTTATTAATAATTTATTCTGCTGTAATTTCTCTAGCACTTTCCATCCATGTTGAAGGTGTTGTTCCCTTGTCCTAATGAAAATAAGTATGTCATCCAAATATACTATCACAAACTTTCCAATTTACTCCTTCAGCATCTCCTTCATTAACCTCATGAATCTATTGGGTGCATTGCTCAACCCAAATGGCATGACCAGTCATTCGGACAACCCCTCATTTGTCTTAAAGGTTGTCTTCTATTCCTCCCCCTCTTGTATCTGAATCTGATGGTATCCACTCTTCAAGTCGATCTTAGAGAAATAAGCTTCCCCCGCTTAAAAAATCCATCATATCATCCATCCATGGCAGTGGAAACCTGTATCGAATGGTGATTTTATTGATGGCCCTTGAGTCGATGCACATATGCCACTCTCCTCCCTTCTTGGGAGTGAGGACCGTTGGAACAGAACAAGGGCTTAAGCTTTCCCTTATGAACCCCTTGTCTAACAGTTCTTGCACCTGCTTCCTAATTTCTTCATTGTCTTTGGGGCTCATTCGACATGCCACTTTGTTCAGCAAACTACCTCTGGGTATGAAGTCAATATGATGACTTATGCTTCATTTGGGGGGTAATTTGTCTGGCAAGTCATCTACAACTATGTTTGTAAATTCTTGCAACATTTTTTAGATTTCTGTAGGTAAATCTGATACCTCTGTATGCAACAATACCATCCTTGCTTTCTTTACAACTGCATAACCTATCTCACTGTCTTCAACCTATTTTAGAATTTTTTTTCTATTAACCAACGATGTTCTTGGTTCACTAGTATCTGCTGTCCCTTCTTCCTTGATGGGTACAAGCATATGCTTGATTCCATCCTTAACAAATTTATAACAGTTCGTCAATCCATCATGTGCCACTTTTCTGTCGTACTGCCAAGGCCTGCCAAGTAGTATGTGACATACATCCATCGACATGATGTCACAAACGAATTTATCCTTATATCTACCTATTTGAAACTCCACCTCACACTGTTCATCCACCAGCAACAGATGGCCTTTTTGCAGCCATGAAACTCTGAAAGGGTTGGGATGCTTCAAGTGTTTCAACTCCAATTTTTCTACCATCTCTGTGGACACTGAGTTATCAGTACTACCGATGTCAATCAATAATTAACTTACAACACTTGCCTCGTGACTTACAAATTGTTCTAAACAAAGCCTTCCACTGCGTCTGTTTAGTGACCTCCTTGATTGGTTTTAACAACACCTTGTGCAGTACCAGAGCTTCCCCTGTCTCTGGAGCATTTTCTTCTTCTTGGAGAGGTGCCGCTACTTCCTCTGGTTGTGCCACATACGCACCCCACTGTCCAGCTTGATCTACTTCTAGACATTCAAACGAGCAGTTTCCCCATTTATGGAACCTATAACACTGATAACCAACCCCTCTACCTCGGCCATTTCCCCTGCCTCTCTAGGATCGCCTACCACCTCTTGTGCTATCACCTATGTCTATTGATCCGGAAGCTTTAGAACTGCTACCTTCCTCGTTAGCAGTCCAACCTCTTCCATATGAATGTTATTTTCCTCTGTCGGCTCCTCGTCCTCTCTAGGCATTCTGCCTTCTGGTAATTTTCTCTTTAGCTTTCATCCCACTCTGATACGCTTCCTCAATGTTGTTCGGAGACAAAATGTTGATTTCATCTAAAATATCTAACCTTAACCCATTAACATACCTGGTTGTTCTTTCTGTTGTATCCTCTGTATATCTGGCTCACAAATTCACTTGATAGAACTCCTCCATGTACTCCCTTACCGTCAATCGTTTCTGTTTCAGATTCTGCACCTGCCTGTGCAGTGAAATCTGATAGTCTCTTGGCAGAAATATTCCCTTTAACTTGGCCACCATCCTTGACTAGGTTTTAATCAACGCCTTGTTCAATATTTTCCTATCGTTATGGACACTATCCCACCACAGGTCTACGTGTCCCTTCAATTTCGTCACAGTGAGCTTAACTCTTCGGTCTTCACTGATTTCCTCGCACTCAAAATACTTATCCATCTCACTGATCCAATCCAATAAAACTTCGATAGACGGGCTACCGACATAAGTCAGGAGTTCTAGCTTGGGTTTACTGGTTGCTACTGAAACAGATCTCAACAATCTCACTTCTGCAGACTCACCTTCTGGTCCATCTGTTGCTCCTTCAGTTTCCTCTTCATTGCCATCACCTATTTCTGGATCTTTTCATCTTCCTACCTCTACTGCCTCCAAACGGGCAGCAAGAATTTGGATCTCCTCTCTCAATCCTTCCTCTGCCAACCTTCAAGCACCTCTGCCATGACCCCGCCTTCCTCTCTCCATTCCTCCTACTAACATAAACAACTTCTCTGATACCACTCTGATGTGACCCAGCCCACGCTCCTGCTTAGCCTCGCATTTACACTTGTTATGGGCATTATGACGTGGAAAGTCTGGTTGTTGTTTTTAGCGGTTGTATGCGATGTGGATGGTAGATATTTGGTTGGGCAATTGGGAGTGAGTTAATGCTTGATTAAATGCTCAATTATGAACCTCGGGCTTCGTTCCCTCCATCTGATCTTTGCCAAAAATGCCTTTGGTTTTTGGCCATTTTGCGATTGTTTTGCTCTGCTATGTGGCTCGGCGAGGGTTTGTTGGTTACACTATATGGTTCTTGCTCTGGCGAATATGGCAATCTCTGGTTTTCCTCTGGGTGTAGTTGTGAATGAATTCCAGCCTTCGAAACTTGGTTATGTAGTTGACTGTGTGTTTCTCCTGTGAACATGAGTTTGCCATGACTCTGGAGGTGCGCTTCCTCGAACTCTTCCCAAGTAGTAAGTTCCTCGGTCTCGTTCTATTGTTTGACTTTGAAAGCTAGTCTCTCATCCGATAATTGCCACTTTCTATGTTATTGTTTTCTCTGCTATTGTTTTTGTTGCCCCTGGTCTCTGTTCGATGTGTGAAATGGTTGAATTTCTAATGCCCTTGAACTCAGGTAAGAGGATGTCAGACTTCTGCGGCCCCAAACAGGTAAATGGTCCCTTCCTTGATTTAATTCGACCTTCTTCTAGCATAGACACTGACCAGGCCTGCCCCTTTTGTTTCAAGCTCTTTCGATTCATCAGCGGCTCTGTTCCACGAACTCCTTGGTCTGGTCACACTCAGGTAATTTATATAACCCTTCTATTTCTACTTTGCTTCAATTTTCAAGCCTCAATATACGGATGTATTGACTAAGATTTGTTTGGTATGTGCAGGTCAATGGCTTGACCTGGGTACGTGGTTTCCTTCTGAGTTCGGTCTCCCAAATGTGGCAACCCCCTGCCAGTAGGCTCTGGTTCTTAAGTCCATCAATGCACTGTTAGGGTCTTTAGTTTTCTGTCAGGTTTGTAGTTCGTTGTTTTGCCTTCATGCATAGTCTGAAGCCCTTTCAAAAATGAAGCTTTAATCTGGCTATAGTTTTTGTTCTGGTTGGCTGTTCATTTGAGTTAAGAGGGTTCACTGTTACCAAACCCAAGGCTAGGGTTTGTCCCTTCTGTGGACGCTGGCACTTGTTTTATGTATAAACGAATGTAATATGTCTACATTTCTCTTATCAATAGCACTGTGGACATAAGTTTATTATCTCTATTTACTTATGAAAGTGTGAGGATTCGTTTGAAAGTACCTCTGCTATAGTTTGTTTCCTTCAACACTCTGTTTCTGGTTCTTTATCCTCTCAGTTGTCTTGCTATGCTTCACTGTTTTAGTTGTGGCTCGATTCATTTGTTCTTCACTCTGATTTCGGACATATGCATGAATTCAATGTTGTTTTCTGTTGGGAACACAATGAAACATGACCTTACAGTGGTCGTTCTTTGTCTACTAACACTGTTCTTAACAATACGATAAATGAAAATACAGTAGTATAGTAAATAGGCAATGATACAGATGGACAGTTTAGAAATAAGATATGTCTTTGTTTTTATTTCTTTATTATGAAATTACTGAACCTTTTCCCTGTTTTACATTGCAATATTTATACATCGTTGGTTTACAGTTAATTGAAACTACAATTTTTTTCAGTTGAACAGAAATGATATGGTTGTGCAACTATAGTTCGGTTGTCATTACAAGATCTTCATTTAGACAATTTTGTCTTTTCTTCTTTAAGTTGACAGATCAATTTTTAAACTACTGTTTATTACTGTTGGACCATAAAAACCCTAACCAACCATTTAACTTTGACTAACATAGAAACTAAAAGTAAAATAAAATAAAATCCTATCTCATGACCTGATAATTTAATCATAAAAAGAAACAATCCAAATACTTCAAACAACTTTTCCAACCTGGCTGAGACTTCACCCCATCATGGTGTTCTGTCTGAGGAACTTACCCTGTAAATTCCTACATTCATATACTCTTGACTCAATGAGAAAATGAATCAACTAGTCATAGTAAATGGTAATGACACTCATAGCTTATTAATAAATTAGCTACAAATTAGTTTCTTGATTTTCAAGAACAAACAATAAACATTGAATGAACCATGGAATATCTTGTCTCTCTTTTCGTATTAACATATTTCATCCTATCGTTAAGATGTCACATGTCAATTCATAGTTATTTTATTGCATGACTAATGATATGTGCCTATTTGTTAAAAAGCAATGCATGTTATAGCTTGAGCATATAATATGATTATTGTTTCATGAAATTTGTGTATCTTTCAACAATTTAGTAAGTAATTCATGGAATCTCACTATTAACATAGATAATGGGAACAAAACATATAATTGAATAATTGAATGTAATCTTAACATATCACTTATCTCCTACAGGTTTGGTGAAACTCATATAAAGGACAAAGCATATTTTTTCTTTATTTCACATAAAACTATTTTATGAATAAATTTGAGATTAATTACTATTGGTGAAAGTTTCTATCTTCTACATTTTTCATGGAGTTCTAACATGAACTTTCATTAAAAAAATCACCATCTACATCAAAAAACCTAAAATTGTGATTACAACAATGATATTTGTGATTCTATTCATTCATTTTACAACATCATTAGACCCTCACTCCTTTTACCTCAAGAATGTTCATTCACCTTTTCTCAAATTTATGCATATTTATCTATCACATGCTTTCAATATTTGCTTCTTATTTGTAGAACCATTAATATCAATGTGACAATAATTGCAATTTTTTAGAGTTCTCCATAGATCTCTTCCCTCTCACCTAATCCCAAGCCCAAGATTAAGGAGATGTATCGTTTGTAGCATTAATACTTTGAACAACATTTCTAAAGTTTGGTGATATTCATACAGAAATCTGGGGATATAGTAATATAATTTTTAATATAATTTTTATTATCATCAAACTTATTTATGATAGATTAGGATCTAACATCACATTCTTTTATGCATTTGCTTCATGGTTTGAAAAACAACGTTAATGATCTATTCCTTCAATAAGATTAACCTAGATAATAAATAATTAATGTAGTCAAGTTAATTTATCATGTTCCTGCAAACCTACAATACAAGTAGAATTATCACCTTTTATAAAAGGACTAAATGTTTATTACAATTTATTTGCTACTGAGATCTAGAATGAATGTGAATCCCATGGTTAAATGAGATGAGCTGAAAAAGATATTTTATTTTATGATTGTCTTTGAAATTTTGTGTTACCATTTTAACAATTTGAAATTCCCTTAAAAAATGGGTTCATTGTGTGTGTGTATGTGTGTGTGTGTGTGTGTGTGTATATAACTTCTCAAAATATTTTTCACATCCAAGCTAGGGAATAAAGCCTGGTTTGGGGACAACATTATCGGTCAATATTTGGGGCAGTGGAGATTTATTTAGAAAGTCAAGGCTCAAATGATAGACAAGCTTTACTTGTGGGTTGATCTCACCAAGAAATTTATTACCTAGGATGTTCCCATCAAATGAGGTTGGTTTGGGCAAAACAAATTCCTTCTATGCAAAGCCAAACTTTGTTTTACTTATTTGTCCAATGTAGTTATGTCAATGAGGTTATTGATATCATATGGGAGGTGTTTTGGTTGATTGTTTTAGATTTTAGTCTTTGGATAAGTATGTTAAAAGCTTCCAAGGTCTTCCCTATTTATTTTCAAATTTCTTATGGATAACTTAGAATGTATGTATTTTCTAAGATTGTGTTATGCCTCATAAATCTTGTGTAACCAAGATTATCTCTATTTCTAAGGACTTTTGATCAGAACCAAATAAATCACTCCCAAGATCTCCTCAAATGCTTGAGTTGGATTATGATGTCCCACATGATGTCTTTAATGAGGCCATTCAAGGTTAGTTGCCTCGTTGTGGGGTGAGTGTAGTTCTCCATTTCAATCATTCACATTTTATGTATTGTAGATATGTTGTCACATAACTCCTTGATCCAATACCAACAAAAACCTACAATGCTCCTTTCACTACATCTAACTTTGATAAAGACATAAATATAGTAGTTGTCACATGCATAAGTATTCAGACCTTTTACACACAATAATATCACATGCAATTATACTTATATACTTAAATATTCACCAACATATAGAGTAAGGAGCCAACATACAGAACATCATATGCAATTGAAGCAAACCAGATTAACAAAAATAATGTCACCTGGAAAATCGAGCACCACCACCCAACCTAGAATTGACTTCCTCTAGTTCACCCCTGAGTTGCGATTTTCTGCCATGGATCAACTACCTCTTGTTGATCTCTTCAATGGGTATTTAATGCCCTCTTTCATGATATGGTTTCCTTTAGTGGAATTCCATTTTTAGGTGGATATTTTTAGCCATTTGTCCAGGATTTTCAGAGAAACACTCGCTTTTCTCTCCCACGAGGCTTTTCCCATAAAACCGTACCTTTCTCTCCTACAAGTATTTTATGCTTTTTCTTTTCCTTAGCATCTTTCTCCAGCTAAGAAACTTAATGGATATTTATCTACCATTCCATTAATCTTATCTAGAATTTGATCTAGAATTCTTACCATGAAAGTATTATCCATTCCCATTTACCAATTGGATTTAATTTGACAAGAATGGCATCTCTTGGTGTCTCGTTTTCCAAGTGTTTTACATTATATTTATTTATTTAACAATAAATTTTTTACTTTAATTATTACACTTCAGACCTAGATGTTATGTTACAACCCAGTCTTAGCTTAGGTCTGACATGATAGCAACAAAGTGTTACATACAATGGAGGGGTTTTACAAACCCCCCCTTAAATTTACACCATCCTGGGTGTATCACTGCATCTTACAATGTATTTCCTCATTCACAGTTAGCTTTTTCTTAATTTACAGGTTCCAATGCCTTGCCACTTGAATCATATATTTTGATAAATAGGTTACAAAGGAGTCCTACCAGCAAATATCCTTCCATTGCTACCTATAACATTTGTTTCAATAAATTTTGTGAGATTTGAGATGCATAAACTCAATTTTGTTTACCACAGTTAATGTCATAACATGATATAATAGCACTACTATTTGAGTAACTACAGGTTAATGTTTCCCACCATTTAACTATGATTCCTCCTTTTCATTGTATTTAAATAATAGGAAGAAATTCAAGTTCTTTCAATGCATTTGTGTTCTTGTCGAACACTTTCTTCCTGTAGTCTCCCTGCATTAGTTACAATAAGTCAAACTAGCACATTTGACCAATCAACATGTATTAAAATATCACATCAAGTTAGCTCAAACATAACCATCAGAATCATAATTACATGTAATCATCATAGACCAAAATCGTAAATCACATGCATAATATATGAAAATAAATTATTAGTTGCCACACCAGACAACCACCCACTGCCTTCTCCTCAACCATGTTCTCATACACATAGTGTGCATCACACACATACAACTATACATGTCATCCAACATCATCAAATACTTGCATCCATACCAGTACCATCTGTAGCACATGTACATTGTACTACATGTACAACGTGTACACAATACTCAATGTCCATAGCATCATATGCATGGCATATACATGATACACATGTTTTCAAATAATATTAGTATTATTATCATAACATCAGTTCAATGCCAAAATTTCCTTTATTTATTCACACTACCTTTACAAAATTCCAATCAAACCATGCTCGATTTGTCGATTGGAGAACAAGGAAATCATGAACCTATTCATCTTTTGCAACTAGAGCATAATGAATTTTTTCTATGTTCAAGTATTCACGTGCTTTTATTTAGCAAATCCTTTCCATGTATCTTGTGGTTGCAGGAACCTTTTAGTAAAATGATAATATAGAGGTATGCATGCATAATATGACTTTACAATACAAATAACTTTGAGTTTTGTGATTCAATCTATCATTAGACAAGGTCTTAATAACAATAGAATATGACCTCCGCCCAATCATAAATTAGGCTATTGACTATGATAGTTAGTCTACTATGGACTTCAATGTTATATTTGAAGTTTAATAACAATCTTAACCTTGTCTTTAGCCAAGAAAATAATTGTTTAGTACTCAAAAGTACTCCACACATAATCTATTTATGTCATATGATTTCATGTTTTCTCCTTTTAACACTACTTACAACATCTTTTTAGCCATGAATAATTCAGTGTATATTCAAAACCAACGGAACAATCAGTATGCAAGTACATACACCTCCCATACATGAGTCATAAATGAAGGTTACCATGTTCTCACATTCCCCAATCTCTTAATTTCGAGGGTACTATGTGCACTAGGGTGTGAACTTAGGTTATTACATACCTTAACACTAGATCATGACCTGGTAGAATATAATTCATTTCTTGGAAATCAATTATCAAATTCTTTAAAATAAATATTTAATGCAATAATTGTTATGTTGTCATATTCAAAACGGGACAACACTATCAATGCCATCTAATAGGTAGATTTCTCCAAGATTGCTTGCTAGGAAATAGTGGTACGAAATATGCATCTCAGATTGTACGACTTTCAATTGATTTGAATAGATTGCTAGATATCATTTTATCGAAACCAATTATATTTGTACACAAAAATCTCGATTACAAGTATGAATTAGCCATCCAATATGGTTGAAGCATGCTATTGGTTTAACAATGAGTTGTTGCATGGTTTTTTATCCTCTCTCTTCATCCCCTAGAACCTTTTACATGTCACACCTTACTTGGTGCATGTATTATTTTACTACTAGAATAAGATCCTTAAATCATCCTAAGTTGTATTAATGCAAAACCTTTTGGTTCACCAAAAATTTGTTTATTAATTTAGACAAGTCATGTTCCAAATCTAGTGTTCAATTCTAGTTAGTCATTAGACTTCTCTAAATTTCTCTATTTCTACTTCAAATGCATCTGGCACCACCATATGTAATCTTTTTTCTATTCCTATTCTCCTCATGCACGTATACTTTATTTCAATCTTATCACTTCCCACAAGAATTACATTCATAAGATCCACACTCATTCTACTGGAAGCATCTTATTCTTTCTATAGATTTGAATGGTCTATATATTTGAGAGATTACCATAAGAAACCCATCAAAATCTGGATTGATATGCACATCAACGTTGTTGAGTTTGAGGTTGCAGAATTTGAGTCATAATAATTGACACATTCGAATTGAGTGGACATGAGAATGTGTCCCCGAGGTTGTATTAAATATTGTATATTTTCTATTAATCAAGAAGAACTAGGAGCTTCTTTTACAGTCCCATTAAATATTTACATCAGATGAACTTTTGGGTATCAGTCCCATTTCCCTTCTTACTAGAGTCATAAATTATTAATGTATGATTTCTTATCCAACATGCATGCAATTAGTTGTATTGCATGTGTGCATACTCATCACAACTCTAACCCCAATTTAGGCTATATTGGAAATATAATTTGTGCCTCTTACCTATCTCAGTTACAATTATTGGAATATTGTTTTATTAAAAAAGAAACCTATAGGTTCCAAACTATTCATATCTAATTACATATGTATGTTGCTACTAAATATCAGAATAATGTCCTTGTAGAGTTTAGTTCCCTCCACTAGTGTATATTTGGACATTTTCCCACTAATGGGTAATTAATGGTTCAACCATTGGAAAACCCATATCCAAAAATGAATTGCATCATTACATGTATAAGCACCACTCAACACAACAATATTAAATCCAAAGGTAATTTTAAATAATAAAAATACAGTCTCATACTACGTACAAGGACCTGTATTTCATGATATTAATGATATTTCATGTGAACTTCATGAAAATAAAACCTTTAGAATCTGTTCTAGGATGGAAACCAATTAAGAAATTCTTTCCTGTGATCTATATAGATTGCATCTATATACTTTTTTTCATCTTTCCATGCATTGGTCATGACCTATGGATAGGAACTTGTCTATTTTATCTATTTTTGTTTCCCAGTTATCTCGTAAGAGTTCAAAGTTTCTTCCCTTCATAGCTCATTTTTCCTTGAGATTTCTATAAGTATAAACTTAATTTAATTGAGCTATGTCCTTGGATAGATTATATTTACTGGCATTGATTGAATTTTGTTAAGCTATGTCCTTTGACAGATGCAAAACAACTCATAATCTAATTTTAATGTGAGAAAAGGCATAGGATTGAAAATTTCCTTATTCACCATTACTCCTTTCAACACTTTCTTTCATATTTATAAGCCATGATTACCGCACCACTAAAATTCATCATCCAACCATACCTTACAACTATTGTCAATTTGTTCATTCATCAAATGCGCCTATAACTATCTCAAAGTAAACCAATTTTAAATTATGGTAATTAGTGAGAAGTTTGAGCCATCCATGAATGTAAGCATACAAATGCATCTCATTGTAAAAACATAAATGAGCCATACATATATGTAAGCACATGCATGTAATCACATCATGAGTTTGGGATAGTACCCACTCATCATATGCAATGAGAAGGATAAACATACATCCTTCAAGCATAATGTAAATTAACAACTCCAAGGAGAAAGTATTCATATTCTTTTGAGATGCTTTATGAATAAAATAAATAGCTCATGTAAACATGTACACACACTTTTGTGTAGCTTGATTATACACAAAGTGCCCACACGTCATTTAATCTTGTTTTTACATAATTATTGCTGAAAATAATTATGCAGAATCATCTAAAATAGTATCATTTCCATCAATAAAATTACAATTAAGTATTGCAACAAACTGTGGCATATATATCAACCAGTTTATACATGTTTTAATGGTTCCCACACATTAATGTGTACAAAATTAGATATGTGAAGTGCAGTCCTCTACAATACATACCATAATTGAATGAATGTGCACCTAAAACTACCAATATCAATTGTGGCATATATATATATCTATCAAGCTATGAATGTTTTGACCTGTATAGTTATTTATTGCGAAGAGAATAACATTTTTGCATCATGCAAAAAAATAACCATGAACCTGATCATGAATAACCTCTGAGAGAGTGTCTTACGATAAAAGAATATACCACATATGTCAGAGTCGAACTGATTCATCCTTATGACATTTTAACTTGTTGCAACAACTTGGCATATTAATTACAATAAAAAGTTGAGATTGGTAGAAATAGTTTTACCTTAGAAAGATGGAAAAAGTTTGAAATTCCACTTTATAGACAATAAGGGACCATACCATGAATTTCGTCTATAAACTGGCAGTGATTCGAAAACATGATTGACACCATGGAAGAAATAGAACTTGAAAGGTAAGACATACATGTGCATTGCTTGTAAAATACGAATAGGCAGTCTGAGAGTGAAGAACTATAGGAACACATCACTTCCATGCAGTATTATTCAAATTCAATGGGCACATTGTCGTGGTAAATAAACAAAAACTAGCCCCCCTTTTGGGCACTACACTCTTTCTCTTTAACATATGTCTCTCAAAATCTATGCAAATGGTTGACCAACCTAGTCTATGGGTTATGTTGGCCTTCCTTCACACACATGATCATGGTGGATTGGCCTTTACTGGATTAACTACTTTCAGGAAACTCTTCTTAGTATCCATTGTTGGGCTCGAGGCCAAAACTCCAAGTCCTTATTACCTGCTATGGGATATAATCAAAAATCAACCACACAGTTCGACATTGAAGGTACCACACTAGGGAGGATTTATTATCATACCCAGCCCCTCTTCACGTCATTATCGAACTCCTCTTCTTCTTCTCTCATGTATGGCCTCATTCTCCTTCATAGCCATTAAAGACCCACCATAGCACTGAAATAAGGAAATTTCAACAAGAAGACAGCGTGTGTGTTAGAATCAAAATCTCTTTTGCTATCTGCACTCTGCTTGAAGAGCTGAGGAAGAATACTTCACAGGTTTCCGTCACAACTGAGGGTAAACCTAGTGTCAATAAACTCAAACCCAATAATGTAATGGATACAGGTACTCTTTAAAAATGATCTTTTCAATCTCGATTATGTGTAGCCTTCATCTGTAATTCAAAGGTAAGATAAAGTTAACAATATATGGTCAGCTGGAAAAATTGGATAACCATTATCAAAATTGAATGCATTTATGGTGTGACAGCAAGGATAACCCTTATCCAACTTAATGCATCCATAGAAGATTCCACAACACTTCAGTTGTTTTTGGAATGGTTATGGTCATTATTTTTAAGTCGATCAATAGTTTCATACGAGCCCTCTAGATCAATGATAAGGCTAGTAGACCAAGCAATATTGTAGATCGAAAAGAGAAACATCAGTCCTTAATGGGTTTTTATCTATCAATCCAGTTGGGAAGGTGTCTGTGAAGCTTTAAATCTACTAGTAAAAAAGAAATGCTTCCTAAAGAAACCATAATCGAGCGTACATTATAGGCGCATGGGCTTTTTTGTGCAAAGCTTGTGAGTTGCCAAACAAGTAAGAATTTAATTGTAAAGCAATTGTAGAAAATGGTGTTACTCTCTCTTGATTAAAATAAGAGATTGTTAAATTGGGAACATGGGACTGGGAGGCACTATTGCATTGCCATCACATTGGACTCTTGAGTTCTCCTATTGGATGTTGGCACTATATCCACTACTACAATGACATGACTCATACTTGCAACAGTTTTACCTTGCGTGTCTATTAAACACACTTAATTATTTTGATCAGGTCCCTGTTGAAATGATCCTGAGAGAGATACAATTTCCCCTAGTCCTACATGTTCCCAATTCCCTCGGGAACACCTCGCTCCAGTAACACAATAATGTTGACCGTCCCGCTCCTACTTAGAATAAAAACGTCAATCTGACAAGCTTGGTATAAAACACATGCTTCACATTTCAGTTATAGTTAACACACATTTCACATTCTTGATGTTGAAAAGTTTATAATGATAGAGACTATAGTTTCAACAGTCGTGAAATATTCCAGCTGAAGGTAAGGATTTTGAAACTCTACAGGAGGCAGTCCCTGATAACATTCTACTTTGAAAGCGCAAAGGTGCAACAATTTTAATTATACCAAAGAATCTCGATTGAACATTATTGAATTTAAGAATCTAGACATACATGCAATTGTTGGAACTTAAGTAGTAGTTAAGAAAGGAATGGACTGACTTTAAGTAGTATCAAAAAAGGAGACCAATAACCTTTAATATATAGATTTCCAACTTTTCCCCATGCTGGAATTTTTCTATCCAAATTTTTGCGGGCCATACTGAATTTGTAATTGATATGAGCAGATAAATATAGGATTTGAATTAGCTTTTACTGAAACGAAAAATAAATCATGCATGTACATTAGCAATTTTATGGCAAAAAGCTTGGATGGCATGCATTTTATCAGGATTTGTCTAAAGTGTGATGTATATTTCTCAAGCTATGAGAGCTTTACCAATCAGCTAACCACTATGCATGAGAATGAGATATTGACTTCTTCCACAATAACCTTTGTAACCAACTATAATCCCTTGGCCACTGTCCTCATTTTATTATTTTAGGACTTCGACTTGGGTCTATGAACCCTCAATTTATTTTCATCACACATACTTTACAAGTTTATATATATATATATATATATATTATATGTTCTTTATATCAAAGAAATAGATAATGATTATATATTTGACCTTCCTATCATAACTATAAAATTGTAACGATAACACATAAAGATCTTATTTATGATAATAATAATAAAAAGAAAATTTGCATGCATAATAAGTCATTGGCTCTGAATCTCTCTTACTCTCTGACATTTTCTAACCAATTGGAGAGACACTTTTTTGAATATATGAAAATTTTGTCATTCTAATATGAGATAGAGGATGGATAACCCATACCTTGAGCTCTTACATGTTGATTTCTTCATATATACTTCACAATTAAGACATTTTTCATTACTGGTATTATCTAAATAAATAATTAGATCGTCGAAGTAGAGTTGTAATACTTACATACAACTATAGAAAAGAAATCCACAATCTATTTTATTACCAGTCATTCTTTTCTACCTCCAAAATCATTAGCAATTATAAGAATAAATTTTTTATTGGAATATATATAAATATTTCTTGGGAAAAACTCAGTATAGCCATGTAAACTGATTCTGCCCTTCTATGTTCAATATCTACTAATTTGAATCAAAGTTTCGGTTTGCTTCTATTTTTAAGTGATCATTTTGCAATTGGAAGCACAAATAGTTACATGCTTGCCAAGAAATATAGGAGATTTCACTCTTCAATAAAATATCAAACTTTAGCTACTTCAAAATCCCTAAATCAAGCAACCTCAGTTCAAAATTACCTTCAGTTTCAAAGTCCTCCTTTAATAAATCATTTGAAGATTTTGTTTCAACCTTTATGGATTCGAATGCGTTAGGGCACTACTCTAGAACTCATTAAAATAGGACCTACAACTCATTCAAATATTACATAGGTGGATTGGCCCATAGGCCACAATATTTGAACTTAGTGCTCTGATACCATTTGTCACATACCTCCTTGATGTAATATCAACAACCAGCTACAATGTTCATATCACTACAATCTAACATTGAAAAAGATATATATACAGTAGTTGTCATATGCATAAGTATTCAAACCTTTTACACACAAGGATATCACATGCAATTATGCTCATATTCTTAAACATTGGACAACATAAATAGTAAGGAGCCAACATACAAAACATCCTAGCAATTGAAGCAAACCAGATTGGCGGAAATAATGTCACTTGGAAAATCGAGCACCACTGCCCAACCTAGATTTGACTTCCTCTAGTTCACCTCCAAGTTGAGAGTTATTGCAATGGATCAACTTCCTCTTGTTGATCTCTTCAATTGGTATTTAATGCCCTCTTTCATGATATGGTTTCCTTTAGTAGCATCCCACTTTTGGGTGGATATTTTCATCCATTTACCTAGGATTTTCCCAAAAAATCTCGCCTTTATTTCCCGCGAGGCTTTTCCCATAAAATTTTACGTTTCTCTCCTGCAAGGCTTTTATGTTTTTCTTGCTTGCCTTTCCTCTCCTGCAAAGCTTTTCCAACAAAATATTGCCTTTCTCTCCTACAAGGCTTTTATGTTTTTTCTTAGACTTAACATCTTTCTCTAGTTAAGAAACTTAAGCTTATCTAGAATTTGATCTAGAAGTCTTATCATGAAAGTATTATCTATTCCCATTTACCAATGGGATTTCATTTGGTGAGAATCTCATCTCTTGGTGTCTCGTTTTCCAAGAATTTTACATTATCTTTATTTATTTAACAATAAAGTATTTACTTTCATTGTTACACCTCAAACCTAGATTTTCTGTTACAACTCAGTCTTAGCTTAGGTTCAGTAAGATAGAAATAGAGTGTTACATACAATGGAGGGGTGTTACATATGCCCTAGGTTATGGGTTCAACAATAATGTTGAATTCATTGCTATATGGTTTCTCTAAGAGATACCTCGAAAGAAGAAGGTAAAAATGATTCAAATTATGGGTGATACTAATTGGTAATTGATTGGGAAAATTATAGAGATAGGATCAACAACATCAATCTTGAGACCATATTACATGAAATTAAGTAGGTATTGCACTCTTTTGAATGGATTTCATATTGCCATATTCTTCATGAACTTAACGAGGAAGCTAATGCCCCGTCTAAAGAATATCCCTTGCTAAAAGTGAGTTTGTTTTCCTTTAAGAATTTAATGGAATCTAGATGGAGTCCATGTAGATGAGGCTTTGATATGTTATAACTTTTATTGATATAAAATTCCACGACTTTTCAATTTTATGTATTTTTGAATGAGGGAATTAAGCAAAAGCATATTGTTAGTCTGGTAATGGTTTTTGATATATAAAAAATAATAAAAAACAAACTTATCAAAAAATAATGTTATTTTTATTATTAATTTTTTTTATTGAAGTGTCAAGTAGAAAAAAATTATTTAAACTAAATTTTGTTAAAATATATATTTAATTTTTTTATGAATTAAAATATAATTTAAAATTTTAACTAGAATTAAATAAAAATATATCACTTATTTTTTTATATATGAATAAATGTTATATTTATTATAATTTTTTATTAAAATGTTATATTTTTTATTAATTTTTTTATTATATTTATTTTGTATTAATTTTTTTATGATTATTTTTTCACGCTCTGTGCGCCAGCGTCAGTTCTCTTCAACTCACATTTCTCCACAAAATCAAAAATTTCCTTTGTTTGAAGGTTTTCCAAATTTATGTTCTTTCTCCATGTATGTTATCTACATGTAAGGATTTGCGTTATTGTATTGAAATAATTATATAGAAAGTGATGAAGATGTTTTACAAATTTGGGCATCAGGGGTTCGCCAAAGGATCAAAGGGATGCCAGATCATTGTGAGGCAAGGTAGGCGTGAGTTGAGGTCCCAAAGCATGAAAGATCTGAGTAGGTTCGCACTAAGTTCACCACAGGTTCACCAAGAGTCTATTTTTGAAGACAGGCAAAGAGACACAGCAAGGCCAAGAGTCAAAGCAAGCTTGTGACAGAAGCCCCTCCTCTAAAATTGGTACCAGAGCTAGTAACGTCTGGTTCAACAGGTTGGTATTCTAATCATCACTCATATTAGAAATGGATTAATTCAGGAAGTCAATTTCCTTCTGAGAATTAGAAGACAGAGAGTCATCTGCAGAAGAGAACCCTCTTAGGGACATGTTTGCATCCAGTTCTAGTAGAGTCCTAAATCAAGCAGAACTTGAATATGAAGGGCCACAACCCTCTGCTCACTGGAAATTACCTAGCATCTCTGCTTCTGAAGTTTATGATGATTTATCTATATTTAATTTAAAAGTTGCCACCAGAATAAGTATTAAAGAGTATATAAGTCAGATCCAAGATAATTCTAACAATATCCAATCTATCACTCTATTGGATCCAAAAGTTTTACAGGCCAAGTCTAAGAGATTGAAAACAAAATATCTGCATTTAGGATGCATAAAAACTGGGATCAATCCTTTGAATCATCAAGGGTTAAATACTTTTGTGTTGGCCACAGTTTGTGATCTAACACACAACAAGTATACTGATTCTCTGATCGGAAGTATAGTTGCCCCTTTGTCACATGGCCTAGTCTATTTTGACTGCTATCATAGTTTCTTAGTTTATGTCTTCGATGAGACTAGCGATAAAATCTTACAGTTACAAATCCAAACCTCAGGGTTTGACATGCATCCAAAAAGACATAACATTGCCATACAATCTAGACGATGCTTTCGGCATACTAATACCTTATGGCCTGCCATACGCCATACACCCAGCCATGATTCTAAAGGTAGTGTTTTTGTTCTTACTGATTCTCAAAATTAAAAAATACAACATCAAACTATCAGATGGGAAGACCTTACCTTTCTTGAACACTGGGTTGTCGCTAATCCCAAGCCTCCTACTTCAAAAAGAATAACCTCTGCTGATTTCAAAGAAAACCAGTCTTCTGTTGTCTTGTCTTTTCCCAGAAGATCTACCATTGATTATAGAGGTATTGAAAGAGCATGAAAAAGTTCAAAATATTACAGAGATCCTTCCACTGTTGATACCACTTGTTCTAGTTCCACTACTTGCAAACATATTTCTCTTTTTGAGTTTGCCCAAATAGTTAACTTCAATGATTTAGAAGTTACATGTCCAGAATGTAAATATGTTGTAAATCTGTGTACGCTTGTTGAATCTGGAATACATGAAAATCATCATCCCAGAACGGGAACAACTCCTCCTTCCACTTCAGTTAATCCATGCCCGAACCCAAGATGTTCAAACATCCCTTCCCTGCATGACCCAGAGTCTGACCATGTCCTAATGATGCATGAGATTATTACCGTTGAAGGAGAAGATCCCAGATTGACATAAATGTTCTGTATTATGAGGCCAACTAAACCCACATTTGGTTTAGGCTATCTTGAGCAAGCCAAAGGTTTGATTCCTGCCTATAGATTTGGTCCTGTTCCAGATGACTGTAAGAAGCCTACAATCATGCAAATGCATAATTTCTTTACTCTTATGTCTGGCTACCTAAAATCAAAGATAAGCTCTAAATGGATGAAAGCTATGTTGAATTGGGACTTGTTTACTAATCCTAAAGCAGAACAATTTGGTCTGAGCCATTCTATTGAAGAGAAGAAAAGACTAGTTGAAGATTTGAAAAATTATATGGAAATTACAAATTCTTGGATTTATTTTTATGAGTAGAAGAAAAATGTTTCTCCTCAAACTGTCCTAACTAGTTCATCTTCTTCTTCAGCTAATAAACATGCTTGGACTACTTTCGATAGCAGTAGAATGGAGACCCCATCTACCTTTCCTCCATACAGAGGAATTATTATTGGAGAAAATCAAAATGCAGCAAAGGTAATTCCTTTGGTGGAGAAGGATGATAATTCCTTAGGCATAGATGGGAGGATACAAAAGGCTAGTGAACAGATTAACTGGACCAACACAACAATTAAGGGTGTGGAAATCAATACAGCAAAAGCAGCAGAAATAAAGGAACAGTTTGACACTGTTCAAGTTTCAATAAATGAGGTAAACAAAAGCCTCAATGATGTATAGTATACTTCATCTGTTGTTCATTCTTATGCCAAATAATATTTGACAAAGTTGGAGGAAGTAGAAGACACAATAGTAGATCATCTTGATACTACTAAAAATCTTATATCTGGCTTGACTAAGAGAGTTGAAAAGATAAGTCTAGAAAAAACAGATAAACCAGTTCCCACTTCTCTTTTGTACAAAAGAAATATAAAGATTCAAGATCCTGTTAAACCCATTAACAGGTTCTCGGCATTATTTCCAAAAGAAATAGCCACATTTTCTATAGAAAAACTAGAGGCTACAAAGAAAGTGACTATTGCTTCCTTGTTCAAGGAAGAGGAAAAAGAAAAAAAAATTGACTCTTAGATCTTTCCTATATATGAACCACTTGAAAGTAGCCTCAACAAATATCCTGCACCTGATCTCAAAGGTAAAGGCAAGCTTCCAAAAGCTCACACCTTTTTCCCTAATTCACATAGAGAATGGAATATTGATACTCTGAGCATTGGCCAGATTAGACAATTAATTGACATGATGTTCACAGAATATAAACTTATGTGTTTAAGAGGGAAAAGTGAAATTGAAGCCTACAAAACTATCATTTAGTGTTTTACAGGAACATTTCTCAGATGGTGGGAGACATAATCATCTCCCAAATTACTTGAAAAAATGGAAGCAGAAGTGCTTAAAGATGAAACTGGAGATGTAATTCATAATTTAGATGGTACAACCATAAGCAACATGATAGGTGCTCTGACATCTATGATTCTAGAACACTGGTGTGGCAGTGAAACTGAAATAGCGGACAAGAATGAAGTCATTCTTATGAATCTAAATTGTCACAAGATGTCACAATATGACGATTTTCACAGAGACTGGATGGAGATAATATATGAGGTAAAAGATTCAAAAAATTTGTTATGGAAACAGGTTTATCTTATTGCTCTTCCATCCAAGTTTGCTGATTATGTCAGGTTGCAAGAAGTTTTTTAGTTACCATTTGAATCTTATACTTGTGGTGAGATTTATGCTCACATTACAAAAACTCTGGTGAGTTTATGAACAAGCTCTAAGGTAAACAAATCTTGGAGAAACTCTCAAAATTCCCAAATAAGAAGTCCATTTGTAGCAAATATGGACTTACAGTTGATCACCCTTCGGTTAAACGGAGGAAAGTAAAGAAAAGAGCCAAAAAAGAGTATAAGCAGAAACTCAAAAGCTATAAAGACTGCAAAAATCAAGCTCAGTCATCTAAAGGCCGCTCCTCGAAAGCCAAAAAAGGCTATTACAAGTATATCCCTAAGACACATTATTACAGACCTTTTGACATTCATTTCCATACATCTAACCAGGAGAAATGGAACAACCTTACCTACTGGCTATGTGGAAAGAATGGACACACATCCTCAAGATGTCTAGAAGGAGAAGAGTCTAACTAGAACCAAGGTAAGAAGTATCAAGACTCAGTTCAAAGGGGTAAAAACGTCAGGCAAAAAGGAAAGGGATCCATACAATGTATGAAATGTGGATCTCGTTCCCACAGAATAGAACGCTGCCAAAATGTGGTAATAGGAGACCAAGTTCACTAGCAACAACTTGAAGAATCATCCTATGATTCTTTTAGTTCTTCATCTTATGAAGGTTTACAAGCACATATGCAAGAATGCTTAGACTCAGAAGCCACATCTTGTTCTTGTCCAAGATCTAAAGAATGTGCTTGCCAGATAAACTATGATTCTGATTCAGAGTCATACAATGATTCTTGTTCTAAGGAAATAAACTTCAGACTTCAGAAAGAAAAGATCTTAATGGCTGCCACATAAGAATATGAGATAAAAATCTTATCTCAAATCTGCGCAATGGAAGATGGTGATATGAAGAATCATTTGACTGAAGAATTTATGGATCAACTCAGAACAAGTTCTTCCAGAAGTTTAGGTAAGAAGCCATTATTTGTTGATGCTTGTTTTGAAATAAATACTTGACCTTTTCAAAAAAATCAAGAGAAGCTAGATATGGTGAGATCCCTCACCTTGGGGGAAGTGAGTAGAGAGATTCATAGCAATAAAAATGAGATCTCTTCTCTAAAAACTCAGATTGCAAAAATTAAGAAAGGAAGGCAAGTGGTAGAAAAAGAAGAAGAAGATATTCATCCATGGGACACCACTCAATATGACAGAAACACAAATCCAAATCTTGAGATTGTTGAAGGAAAAAAGGATCCTGTAGATGGTTTTAAGGAAATGAGACTCCTAACCATATCCTATCAACAAGATCATGTAAAGGTGAACATCTGCATCAAGGGAGAAATGTTTGAACTTACAGCACTCCTTGACTCAGGAGTTGATGTCAACATTCTTAATAAGAAAATTATACCAGCAAAATATTGGGTGTTTGCAAGAAGGAATGTGGTAGGATTGGGCAACAAAATGCTCAATCATGAAGTTCCTAAGGCCTCTATCTGTTTTGAACACCACTGCATCAATCTAAAATTTGCAATAGCAGACATCCCAGTTGACTGTATTTTAGGAAACATTTTCCTAGCAGCTGTTGAGCCACATGGTTCAATGAGATTGAAACGTAATAAAGCTGGATATTTTATATATGTTCTTACTTCAAAGGGAACAACAAAAAGAATCAAGTTGCCATACATCTCAAATCCTCGAGTCTCTACAATGGTCAAAACCATTAAAAAATCTAGACAAAGTAGAAGCAAAGTTGTCAGATCTAAAAGATCTGAAATCCACACTCAAAGTTGAAGAATAGCTTAAAGATCCTTAAGTTAAGAGAAAAATTGAGGGTTTGGTGAAGCAAATTGAAGAAGAATGCTGCACAAAAGAACCAAATTCATTTTGGCACAGAAAGTAGCATACAGTCGAACTTCCATATAAAGAAGGATATACAGGTAAACCCTGTAAAAGCAGAGCTATTCCTATGAGTAAGGAATACAAAGATCTCTGTGAAAAAGAGATCAAACAACTTCTAGATAGAAAAATCATCAGGGAATCCAAGAGTGCATGGAATTGTTATTTTTTCTATGTCAATAAGAGAGCAGAACAAACGAAAGGTATTCCAAGGTTGGTAATAAACTTTAAACCTTTGAATTCTATTCTTGCAGATGATACCTATCCTATTCCTCATAAAGGAGATCTGATAAGTAGGATAGCTCGAACCAATTTTTTTTCTAAGTTTGATTTGAAAGTAGGATTCTAGCAAGTTCCTATTGCAGAAAAAGACAAGTTCAAAATTTCTTTCAGTATTCCATCAGGGCACTACAAGTGGAATGTCATGCCATTTGGTCTGAAGAATGCACCATCAAAATTCCAGAAGGTAATGCACAAAATCTTTAAGCCATATTTTAGTTGGCTCATAGTATATATAGATGATGTCTTGATCTTCTCTAAGAACATCCAAGACCATTTTAAGCATGTACATACTTTCAAGCAACTAGTAAAGCAAATGGTCTAGTTCTGAGCAAAAAGAAGATAGAAGTCTTTCAGACTACTATCAAGTTTCTTGGCCACACCATCTTCAATGGCCAAATTTCACTACAAAAGCATGTGGTGGAGTTTGTTGATAGATTTCCCAATGTTATTACTGAAAAGAATTAGTTACAGAGATTCTTAGGGTGTTTAAATTATGTCAGTAATTTTTATCAAGATTGTGTTGCTAACAAGAGTGTGCTAAATAAGAGACTTAAAAAGAATCCACTGGAATGGATAGAAGTTCATACCAAGGTTGTGTTGGCCCTCAGTTTTGGTCTATTTTTGCTTAGGGAAACCTAATTAATCCTTGTATTTTCCAACATATCCATCTCATTTTGATGCATTTTATGCATATTCAGGTGTTTAATTTTCATTTTGCAATTTCTAGAAGTTTTTATGAAAATTGAGTTTCAAGTGCAATTTTGGATTGAATAAGAAATTCCCGTAATAGCTATCTGGATGACATGTTTGTAGGAAACTTGGGCTAGAGTTTGATGCATGGATGGACAGCTTGGGAACTATGACTAAGCTAACTCCACTTGGTTTTGCAAGAACAAGCTTTATTAGGCCCGGTCAAGGCTGGTCAAACATGACTAGTCACCAGAAAATCCCTAGGAAATAGGGCAGTTTTGAGATTTTACGGGATTGACCATAATTCTTGGGATGAATTGGATGCGTTAGACTTAGATAGGTAGATATGAATAGATATGAGTGTGAGAGATAATATAGATCAGTTTGTTTCATTAAACCTCTATTTAAAGCCAAGACTTTGATGCTTTTAAAATGGAATTTCTATGTAACTTTTGTATAATTTAACTTGGGAGCTAATTTGAAGAACTTGTTTCATTCCAATTTGTTGTTCATTCTTGGTTGATTTACTAAAGTTGTTGTAGCTAATATTTCTTCAAGTGTGCAAGGCAAGGGTGGAGGGCCCCCATTCCAAGCTAACTACACTTCTTTGTTATACTAGTTTGATTTTCCATAATTTGGTTATTTGAGAACTTGTTTATGTGCTTTGCTTCAGATTGGTTTATGGTTGATGTGTGATGATGTATTTTATTGAATCTAAGTTTGTTCATCATTTTAGTAAGATGGAATACCAAGCTGTTCAAGTTGAACACTCATTTTGTTAATTTGGTGGATTTAAACTAGGTTTTTCCTTCATTACATGCAAGTAGTTTCTCTTATGATTTTTCAATCTTCAATTGATAGCATTATGGTGAATAAATTATGATGGGAAATACCAAAGGTCTCTTAAGTTAAGAGCCTCCCTTCATTGATGATTTTTCCATCTTAAGCTATTGAGAGCTCATGGTTTCTAATTTCTATTCATCAAGTAATAATTGAGGAAGAATTGGACCTCTTAAGTTAAGAGCCATTTCAACTTTCCTTCATTGCAAGGTGAATTGAAATTATTAGTGTAGGCTATATTTGTAATATGCACTTCTTTAGTTTTCAAATTTTATCTTCTAAACTTGATTATACCTGATGTCCATATAAAATGGATTTGCCTCCAAGTTTTACAAACCCAGATTGATAATTAAACACGTGTGTTAATTTAGTCAATAAATTAGCCCAACAGGTTGTTCAAAATATTAAAGCCAAAGTAAAGTCTCTTCCTATATTATATGTTTCAGATGATAATGCATTCAAAATTGTCGAAACAAATGCCAGTAATATTGGATGGGGAGGAATCCTAAAACAAAGAAATGGAGACATTGAACAAATCATTCAATATGCATATGGTACCTGGAATGTAGCTGAGTAGAACTATTCGACCATTGAAAAAAGAAGTCAAAGCCAAGTGGAACTGCATCAGAAAATTTGATGTCTACCTCATAAACAAATAGTTCCTACTCATAACTGATGCTTCAGCTCTTCAAAAGGTTTTAACCAAAGACATCGAAAAGCCAGGAGAAGCTAAATTTGCCAGATGGTAAGCACTCTTTGCAAATTTTGATTTTCAGGTTGAACATATAAAAGGATCAAAAATCATCTGCCCGATTTTCTCAGCAGAGAGTACATCCAGCCCCAAGACCACATTATGGTCATTGTGACAGAATGGGACCAGAACCAAAAACAAGAAGTCTTGCGTACTATTCCAGACAACCAGGACTGTGAAGAATATAAGAAAAATTGGAGGCCTACATGACAAATCAGAAATACAAAAGTACTAGATGCCAATTTTCAAGCACATACTGACATTTAGCATCTCATACTAGAAAGAAGAGTGTATCCTAAGGGCAGTAAGTGGATACATGACATGATTTACACAAAAGCAAAAAGAGAGGCCTTATTTGTAGAAGATGCTCTGCAAAAAGATTTCCATGATATATCGGGCATATGGCATCATGGAAGGGTCCGCAAAGGAATATATGAAAAATATTTTTGTATCCATAGGACCGGGAACTTAGAATGGTCATGGCCTGCACATAATGGCGCCGTTTGGCCAAAAGGAGATCCTAATATTATTTTCCCTGACACAGTTTATGGTTTTACAGGATACAAGCAGTTATGGTGGGACCTCCTTAATGTTGATGATAAATAAGAAACCCACTATACTAAATTAAAATTTAGTACAATAGGAATCTTTCGAAGAAACCAACAGCGTGACTAGCTCCAGAAATGGTGGATCGACTATGGTGTGAACGGGATGGCAATGGACCCAGCTTATCATGAGTCATATTGCCGAAATCATTGTGATAGATGCTTTGAACACAATATCCTCAAATGCTTTCATACCATCTATAAAACTATCAAAGAAATGATAGTCGGAGAATGGTCACCTTTCCATGATGACAATAAATCCCTAAGAGAATATATGTGTTGTCATTATAAATGATTAATTTTAACCAAAATAAAGCATAAAATCATTTTGGGAAAACCAATGATAGCCCGAAGGATTTTTACTAAAGCTCGAGACAAATTATTGTACAAAAAGCATAGATTCTCTGAAATCACTATTTTCTGACGGTTCCCATGAGCTTGTCCGTTAAAAGCATCCATTATTGTAATAATGATGTCCAGTCACAAGGACCTAATTGTGGCTAGCTTTTCTCGTGGGCTTTGCTGGACAAAAACATCCACTTTGTAAATAATATAGACAACATATCTTTTCGTAGGATTTACTTTTTCTAGACTAGAATCTTTGTACAGATATCACCTCGGTGTTACCCGAAAGAAATGATTCTTTCCACCTATATGATGCTCCATAGGAATGTTTGTCCCCCCTCATTTGTTATAAATTGAGGGTAAGGCTCATTCATGAGGCATTCACATTTTGGAGAGTCTTAGAGAGTCTTAGAGATCTGAGAAGCCTACATATCAGTGTGCTTTGCACTGGTAAGAACCTAAAGTGGCCAGATCTATTAGTAGTAAGTCGAGTTTATATATGAGGGAAGTCTGTATGTTCTGAGGCAGAGCCTATCTATTACCAGTTAGCCTTCAGTAATGCTTGTTCCTCTGTGAATGACATAAAGTCTGAAAATGCAACAATAGTCCATCTCTGATAAAGAATTCTCTCTATCATATGGAAATTACAAATTCTTGGATTTCTTTTTATGAGTGGAAGAAAAATGTTTCTCTTGAAACTGTGCTAACTAGTTCATCTTCTCCTTCAGTTAACAAACATGCTTAGACTACTTTAGATGGCAGTAGAATAAAGACCCGATCTACCTTTCCTCCATATAGAGGAATTATTATTGAAGAAAATCAAAATGTAGCAAAGGCAATTCCTTTGGTGCAGAAGGATAATAATGCCTTATGCATAGATGGGAGGACACAAAAGGCCAGTGAACATGTTAAATAAACCAACACAACAGTTAAGGGTCTGGAAATCAATATAGCAAAAGCAACAGAAATAAAGGAACAGTTTCACACTATTCAAGTCTCATAAATGAGGTAAACAAAAGCCTCAATGATGTACAATATACTTCATTTGTTATTCATTCTTATGCCAAAGAATCTTTGACAAAGATGGAGGAAGTAGAAGACAAAATAGTAGATCATCTTGATACTAGTAAAAATCTTATATCTGGCTTGATAGAGAGAGTTGAAAAGATAAGTCTAGCAAAAACAGATAAACTAGTTCCTACTTCTTTTTTGTACAAAAGAAATATAAAGACTCAATATCCTCTTAAACCCATTAATAGGTTCCCGGTATTATTTACAAAAGAAATAGCCACATTTTTTGAAGAAAAACTAGAGGCTACAGAGAAAGTCACTATTGCTTCCTTGTTCAAGGAAGAGGAAGAAGAAAAGAAATAATCTGACTCTCAGATCTTTCCTATATATGAACCACTTGAAAGTAGGTTCAACAAATATCCTGCACCTGATCTTGAAGGTAAAGGAAAGCTTCCAGAAGCTCACACTTTTTTCCCTGATTCACATAGAGAATGAAATATTGATAATCTGAGTGTTGGTCAGATTAGACAATTAATTGACATGATGTTCACAGAATATAAACTTCTATGTTTAAGAGGGAAAAATGAAATTGAAGCCTGCAAAACTATCATTTAGTTTTTTACAAGAACATTGCTTAGATGGTGGGAGACAAAATCATCTCCAAAATTACTTGTAAAAATGGAAGAAGAAGTTCTTAAATATGAAACTAGAGATGTAATTCATAATTCAGATGGTACAACCATAAGCAACATGATAGGTGCTCTGACATCTATGATTCTAGAGAACTGGTGTGGCAGTGAAACTGAAATAGCGGATAAGAATGAAGTCATTCTTATGAATCTAAAATGTTACAAGATGTCACAGTATGAAGATTTTCACAGAGACTGGATGCAGAGAATGTATGAGGTAAAAGATTCAAAAAATATCTTATTGAAACAGGTTTATCTTGCTACTCTTCCATCCAAGTTTGTTGATTATATCAGGTTGCAAGAAGTTTTTCAGTTACCATTTGAATCTTATACCTGGAATGCGATTTATGCTCACATTATAAAAACTCTAGTGAGTTTATGCACAAGCTCTAAAGTAAACAAATATTTGCAGAAACTCTCAAAATTCCAAGATAAGAAGTCCATTTGTAGCAAATATGGACTTATAGTTGATGACCCTTTGGTTAAATAGAGGAAAGCAAAGGAAAGAGCCAAAAAAGAGTATAAGCAAAAATTCAAAAGCTATAAAGATCGCAGAAAGCAAGCTCGGTCATCTAAAGGCCGCTCCTCCAAAGCCAGAAAAGGCTATTACAAGCATATCCCTAGGACACATTATTATAGACCTTATGACATTCATCTCCATACATCTAAGCAGGAGAAATGGAAAAGCTTTACTTGTTGGCTATGTGGAAAGAATGGACACACATCCTCAAGATTCCACAAGGAGAAGAGTCTAAGTAGAACCGAGGCAAGAAGTCTCAAGCCTCAGTCCAAAGGGGTAAAAATTTCAAGCAAGAAGGATAGGGATCCATACAATGTATGAAATGCAGATCTCGTTCCCACGGAACAGAATGCTACCAAAATGTTGTAATAAGAGACCAAGTTTAGTGGCAACAACTTGAAGAATCATCCTAAGATTATTTTAGTTCTTCATATAATGAAGGTTTACAAGCACATATGCAAGAATGCTCAGACTTAGAAGCCACCTGTTGTTCTTGTCCAAGATCTGAAAAATGTGCTTGTCAGATAAACTATGATTCTGATTCAAAGTCATACAGTGATTCTTGTTCTGTAGAAATAAACTCCAGACCTCAAAAAGGAAATATCTTAATGGTTGCCACAAAAGAAGATGAGATAAAAATCATATCTCAAATCCATGCAATGGAATATGGTGATATGAAGAATCGGTTGACTGAATCGTTTATGGATCAACTCATAATAAGTTCTTCTAGAAGTTTAGGTAAGAAGCCATTATTTGTTGATGCTTGTTTTGAAAGAAATACTCGATCTTTTCAAAAACATCAAGAGAAGCTAGATAAGGTGAGATCCATCACCTTGGGGGAAGCGAGTAGAGAGATTCATAGCATTAAAAATGGGATCTCTACTCTAAAAGCTTAGACTGCAGAAATTAAGAAAAGATTGCAAGTGGTAGAAAAAGAAGAAGAAGATCTTCATCCATGGGACCCCACTCAATATAACAAAAGCACAAATCCAAATCTTGAGATTTTTGAAGGCAAAAAGGATCCTGTATATGGTTTTAAGGAAATGAGACTCCTAGCCATATCCTATCAACAACATCATCTAAAAGTGAACATCTGCATCAAGGGAGAAATGTTTGAACTTACAGCACTACTTGACTCAAGAGCTGATGTAAACATTCTTAACAAGAAAATTATACCAGCAAAATATTGGGTGTCTACAAGAAGGAAGGTGGTAGGATTGGGCAACAAAACACTCAATTATGATGTTCCTAAGGCCTGTATCTATTTTGAACACCACTGCATTATTCTGAAATTTGAAATAGGAGACATCCCAGTTGACTATATTTTAGGAAAAATTTTCTTAGTAGCTATTGAGCCACATGGTTCAACGAGATTGAAAGGTAATAAAGATGGATATTTTATATATGTTCCTACTTCAAAGGGAATGACCAAAAGAATCGAGTTACCATACATCTCAAATCCTCAAGTCTCTACAATGGTCCAAACCATTCAAAATCTGGACAAAGTAGAAGCAAAGTTGTCAAGTCTAAAAGATTTGAGATCCACACTCAAAGTTGAAGAACAACTTAAAGATCCTCAAGTTAAGAAAAAAATTTAGGATTTGAAGAAGAAAATTGAAGAAGAATGATGCTCAGAAGAACCAAATGAATTCTGGCACAGAAAGCAGCATACAGTCGAACTTCCATATAAAGAAGGATATACAGGTAAACCCTGTAAAAGCAGAGCTATTCCTATGAGTAAGGAATACGAAGATCTCTGTGCAAAAGAGATCAAATAGATTCTAGACAGAAAACTCATCAGGGAATCCAAGAATCCATGGAATTGTTATGGTTTTTATGTCAATAAGAGAGTAGAACAAATCAGAGGTATTCCAAGGCTGGTAATAAAGTTTAAACCTTTCAATTATGTTCTTGTAGATGATACCTATCCTATTCCTCATAAAGGAGATCTGATAAGTAGGATAGCTGGAGCCAAAGTTTTTTCTAGGTTTGATTTGAAAGAAGGATTCTGGCAAGTTGTTGTTGCAGAAAAAGACAAGTTTAAAACTGCTTTCTTTATTCTAGCAGGGCACTACGAGTAGAATGTCATGCCATTGGTCTGAAGAATGCACCATCAAAATTCCAGAAGGTAATGGACAAAATATTTAAGCCATATTTTGATTGGTTCCTAGTATATATATATATTATGTTCTGATCTTCTCTAAGAACACCCAAGACCATTTTAAACATGTACGTACTTTCAAGCAACTGGTAAAGCATAATGTTCTAGTTCTAAGCAAAAAGAAGATAGAAGTCTTCCAGACTACTAGCAAGTTTCTTGGCCACGCCATCTTCAATGGCCAAGTTTCACTATAGAAGCATGCGCTAGAGTTTGCTGACATATTTCCCAATGTTATTACTAACAAGAATCAGTTGCAAAGATTATTGGGGTGTCTAAATTATGTCAGTAATTTTTATCAATATTGTGCTACTGATGAGAGTGTGCTAAATAAGAGACTTGAAAAGAATCCACCTGAATGGACAAAAGTTCATACCAAGGTTGTTTGAAATATTAAAGCCAAAGAAAAGTCTCTTCCTATGTTATATGTTTCAGATGATAATGCATTCAAAATTGTTGAAACAGATGCCAGTAATATTGGATGGGGAGGAATCCTAAAACAAAGAAATGGAGACACTGAACAAATCGTTCATTATGCATCTGGTACATGGAATGCAGCGGAGTAGAACTATTCAACCATTGAAAAAGAAGTCAAAGCCACGTGGAACTGCATCAGCAAATTTGATGTCTACCTCATAAACAACTTCAGCTCTTCCAAAGGTTTTAACCAAAAACATCAAAAAGCCAGGAGAAGCTAAATTTTCCAGATGGCAAGCACTCTTTGCAAATTTTGATTTTCAGGTTGAACATATAAAAGGATCAGAAAATCATCTGCCTAACTTTCTCAGCAGAGAGTACATCCAGCCCCAAGACCACATTATGGTCATAATGGCAAAATGGCACTAGAACCAAAGGCAAGAAGTCCTACATACTATTCCAGACAACCAGGATTGGGAAGAATATAAGAAAAATTAGAGGTCTACATGGTAACTAAAAAATACAAAAGTACTAGATGCCAATCTTCAAGCACATATCGACGTTCAACATCTCGTACCAGAAAGAAGAGTGTATCCTAGGGGTAGTTAGTGGATACATGACATGACTTACACAAAAGCAAAAAGAGAGGCCTTCTTTGCAGAAGATGCTCTACAAAAAGATGAATATATAAAAAATATTTTTGTATACATAGAACCAGGAACCTAGAATGTTCATGGCCTACACATAATGTTGCCCTTTGGCCAAAAGGAGATCCTAATATTATTTTCCCTGACACAGTTTATGATTTTGTAGGATACAAGTAGTTATGGTGGGACCTCCTTAATGTTGATGATAAAGAAGAAACCCACTATACTAAATTAAAATTTAGTACAACAGGAATATTTCAGAGAATCCAATAGCGTGACTGGCTCCAGAAATGGTGGATCGACTATGGTGTGAACAGGATGACAATGGACCCAACTTATCATGAGTCATACTGCCAAAATCATTGTGACATATTATTTGAACACAATATCCCTGAATGCTTTCATACCATCTATAAAACTGTCAAAGAAATGATAGTCGGAGAATGGTCACCTTTCCATGATGACAATAAATCCCTAAGAGAATATATGTGTTGTCATTATGAATGGTTAATTTTAACCAAAATAAAGCATCAAATCATTTCGGGAAAACCATTGATAGTCTGGATGATTTTTACTAAAGCATAGGACGAATTATTGTACAAAAAGCATAGATTCCCTAAAATCACTATTTTTTTATAGTTCCCATGGCCTTGTCCATGAAAAGCATCCATTATTGTAATAATGATGTCCAATCACAAGGACTTAATTGTGGTCAACTTTTCTCGTGGGATTTGCTGGACAAAAGCATCCACTTTGTAAATAAGATAGACAACATATCTCTTTGTAGGATTTACTTTTTTCAGACTAGAATCTTTGTGCATATGTCACCTCAGTGTTGCCCGAAAGCAATGATTCTTTCCACATGTCCAATGCTCCACAGGAAAGTTTGTCCCCCCTCATTTGTTATAAATGGAGGGTAAGGCTCATTCGTGAAGCATTCACATTTTGGAGAGTCTTAGAGTCTTAGAGAGTCTCAGAGATATGAGAAGCCTGCGTATCAGTGTGCTCGGCACTAGTAAGAACCTAAGGTGGCCAGATCTACTAGCACTAAGTTGAGTTTGCATATGAGTGAAGTTTGTATATTCTGAGGCAGAGCCTATCTGTTGCTAGGTAGCCTTCGGTAATGCTTGTTCCTCTGTGAACCGCATAAGGTCTGATAAATGCAATGATAGTCCATCTGTGACAAATAATTTCCTCTATCATATGGAAATTACAAATTCTTGGATTTTTTTTTTATGAGTGGAAGAAAAATGTTTCTCCTGAAACTATCCTAACTGGTTCACTTCTTCTTCAGTTAATAAACATGCTTGGACTGCTTTAGATGGCAGTAGAATAAAGACCCCATCTACCTTTCCTCCATACAGAGGAATTATTATTGGAGAAAATCAAAATGTAGCAAAGGAAATTCCTTTGGTTCAGAAGGATGATAATGCCTTTGGCATAGATTGGAAGATACAAAAGGCTAGTGAACAGATTAATTAGACCAACAAAACAATTAAGGGTTTGGAAATCAATACAGCAAAAGCAACAGAAATAAAGGAACAATTTGACACTGTTCAAGTTTCAATAAATGAGGTACATAAAAGCTTCAATGATGTACAATATACTTCATCTATTGTTCGTTATTATGCCAAAGAATCTTTAACAAATATGGAGGAAGTAGAAGACAAAATAGTAGATCATATTGATACTACTAAAAATCTTATATCTGGCTTGACTAGGAGAGTTGAAAAGAGAAGTCTAGCAAAAACAGATAAACTAGTTCCTACTTCTTTTTTGTACAAAAGAAATATAAAGATTAAATATCATGTTAAACCCATTAATAGGTTCTCGACATTATTTCCAAAAGAAATAGCCACATTTTCTGAAGAAAAACTGGAGGCTACAGAGAAAGTCACTATTGCTTCCTTGTTCAAGAAAGAGGAAGAAGAAAATAAAGAATATGACTCTCAAATCTTTCCTATATATGAACCACTTGAAAGTAGTTTCAACAAATATCTTGCACCTGATCTCAAAGGTAAAGGCAAGCTTCTAGAAGCTCACACTTTTTTCCCTAATTCACATAGATAATGGAATATTGATAATCTGAGCGTTGGCCAAATTAGACAATTAATTGACATGATGTTCACAGAATATAAACTTATGTGTTTAAGAGGGAAAAGTGAAATTGAAGCCTGCAAAACTATCATTCAGTGTTTTACAGGAACATTGCTCAAATGGTGGGAGACAGAATCATCTCCAAAATTACTTGCAAAAATGAAAGCGGAAGTGCTTAAAGATGAAACTAGATATGTAATTGATAATTCAGATGGTACAACCATAAGAAACATGATAGGTGCTCTGACATCAATGATTCTAGAACACTGGTGTGGCATTGAAACTAAAATAGTGGACAAGAATCAATTCATTCTTATGAATCTAAAATGTCACAAGATGTGACAGTATGAAGATTTTCACAGAGACTGGATGCAAAGAATATATGAGGTAAAAGATTCAAAAAATATGTTATGGAAACAGGTTTATCTTGCTTCTCTTCCATCCAGATTTGTTGATTATATCAAGTTGCAAGAAGCTTTTCAGTTACCATTTGAATCTTATACTTGCAATGAGATTTATGCTCACATTACAAAAAGTTTGGTGAGTTTATGCACAAGCTCTAAAGTAAAAACATCTTTGGAGAAACTCTCAAAATTCCCAGATAAGAAGTCCATTTGTAGCAAATATGGACTTATACTTGATGACCCTTTGGTTAAACGGAGGAAAGCAAAGAAGAGAGCCAAAAAAGAGTATAAGCAGAAATTCAAAAGCTATAAAGATCGCAGAAAGCAAGCTCAGTCATCTAAAGGCCTCTCGTCCAAAGCCAAAAAAGGCTACTACAAGTTATCCCTAAGACACATTATTACAGACATGTTGACATTCATCTCCATACATCTCAGCAAGAGAAATGGAATAGCCTTACTTACTAGCTATGTGGATAGAATGGACACACATCCTCAAGATGTCTAGAAGGAGAAGATTCTAAGCAGAACCGAGGCAAGAAGTCTCAAGCCTTAGTCCAAAGGGGTAAAAATGTCAAGCAAGAAGGACAGGGATCCATACAATGTATGAAATGCGGATCCCATTCCCACAGAACAGTTCCCACAGACCAACATGCTGCCAAAATGTGGTAATAAGAGACCAAGTTCAGCAGCAACAACTTGAAGAATCATCCTATGATTCTTTTAGTTCTTCATCTTATGAAGGCTTACAAGCACATATGCAAGAATCCTCAGACTCAAAAGACACATCTTGTTCTTGTCCAAGATCTAAAGAATGTGCTTGTCAAATAAACTATGATTCTGATTCAGAGTCATACAATGATTCTTGTTCTGAAGAAATAAACTTCAGACCTCAGAAAGAAAAGATCTTGACGGCTGCCACATAAGAATATGAGATAAAAATCTTATCTCAAATCTGCGCAATGGAAGATGGTGATATGAAGAATCGGTTGACCGAAGCATTTATGGATCAACTCAGAACAAGTTCTTTTGGAAGTTTGGGTAAGAAGCCATTATTTGTTGATGTTTATTTTGAAAGAAATACTCGATATTTTCAAAACCATTAAGAGAATCTAGATAAGGTGAGATCCCTCACCTTAGGGGAAGCGAGTAGAGAGACTCATAGCATTAAAATGAGATCTCTGCTCTAAAAACTTAGATTGCAGAAATTAAGAAAGGCATGCAAATGGTAGAAAAAGAAGATGACTATATTCATCAATGGGACACCACTCAATATGACAGAAACACAAATCCAAATCTTCAGATTGTTGAAGCAAAAAGGATCCTATATATGGATTTAAGGAAATGAGACTCCTAGCCATATCCTCTCAACAACATCATGTAAAAGTGAACATCTGCATGAAGGGAGAAATGTTTGAACTTACAACACTCCTTGACTCAGGAGCTGATGTAAACATTCTTAACAAGAAAATTATACCAGCAAAATATTGGGTGTCTGCAAGAAGGAATGTGGTAGGAATGCGCAACAAAACGCTCAATTATGAAGTTCCTAAGGCCTCTATATATTTTGAACATCGTTGCATCAATATGAAATTTGCAATAGCAGACATCCCAGTTGACCGTATTTTAGGAAACATTTTCCTAGCAGCTGTTGAGCCACATGGTTCAACGAGGTTGAAAGGTAATAAAGATGGATATTTTATATTTGTTCCTACTTCAAAGGGAACGAAAAAAACAATCAAGTTACCATACATCTCAAATCCTCGAGTCTCTACAATGGTCTAAACCATTCAAAGTCTAGACAAAGTAGAAGCAAAGTTGTCAAATCTAAAAGATCTGAAATCCACACACAAAGTTGAAGAACAACTTAAAGATACTCAAGTTAAGAGAGAAATTGAGGATTTGAAGAAGCAAATTGAAGAAGAATGTTGCTCAGAAGAACCAAATGCATTCTGGCACAGAAAGTAGCATACAGTTGAACTTCCATATAAAGAAGGATATACAGGTAAACCTTGTAAAAGCAGAGCTATTCCTATGAGTAAGGAATACAGAGATCTCCGTGAAAAAGAGATCATACAACTTATAGACAAAAAAATCATTAGGGAATCCAACAGTCCATGGAATTGTTATGGCTTCTATGTCAATAAGACAGTAGAAGAAATCAAAGGTATTCCAAGGCTAGTAATAAACTTTAAACCTTTGAATTATGTTCTTGCCAATGATACCTATCTTATTCCTCATAAAGGAGATCTGATAACTAGGATAGTTGGAGCCAAATTTTTTTCTAAGTTTGATTTTAAAGCAGGATTCTGGCAAGTTGCTATTGCAGAAAAAGACAAGTTCAAAACTGCTTTCAGTATTCCATCAGGTTACTATGAGTGGAATGTCATGCCCTTTGGTCTGAATGATGCGCCATCAAAATTCTAGAAGGTAATGGACAAAATCTTTAAGTCATATTTTTATTGGCTCATAGTATATATAGTTGATGTCTTGATCTTCTCTAAGAACACCCAAGACCATTTTAAGCATGTACATACTTTCAAGCAACTCGTAAAGCATAATGGTGTAGTTCTGAGCAAAAAGAAGATAGAAGTCTTTTAGACTACTATCAAGTTTCTTGGCCACACCATCTTCAAAGGCCAAATTTCACTATAGAAGCATGCGCTGCAGTTTGCTGATTGATTTCCCAATGTTATTACTGAAAAGAATCAGTTGCAGAGATTATTGGGGTGTCTAAATTATGTCCGTAATTTTTATCAAGATTGTGTTGCTGACAGGGCTGTGCTAAATAAGAGACTTAAAAATAATCCACTAGAATGGACGGAACTTCATACTGAGGTTGTTCGAAATATTAAAGCCAAAGTAAAGTCTCTTCCTATATTATATGTTTTAGATGATAATGCATTCAAATTTGTCGAAACAGATGCTAGTAATATTGGATGGGGAGGAATCCTAAAACAAAGAAATGGAGACACTAAACAAATCGTTCAGTATGCATCTGGTACTTGGAATGCAGTTGAGAAAAAATATTCCACCATTGAAAAGGAAGTCAAAGCCGCATGGAACTGCATCAACAAATTTGATGTCTACCTCATAAACAAGCAATTCTTGCCCAGAACTGATGCTTCAACTCTTCAAAAGGTTTTAAACAAACACATGAAAAAGCCAGGAAAAGCTAAATTTGCCAGATGGGAAGCACTCTTTACAAATTTTGATTTTCAGGCTGAACATATAAAAGCATCAGAAAATCATCTGCTTGATTTTCTCAACAGAGAGTACGTCCGGCCCCAAGACCACATTATGGTCATTGTGATAGAATGGGACCAGAACCAAAAGCAAGAAGTCTTGCGTACTATTCCAGACAACCACGACTGGGAAGAATATAAGAAAAATTAGAGGCCTACATGGCAACTCAGAAATACAAAAGTACTAGATGCCAATCTTCAAGAACATACTGACATTCAACATCTCGTACCAGAAAGAAGAGTGTATCCTAAGAGCAGTAAGTGGATACATGACATGATTTAGACAAAAGCAAAAAGAGAGGCCTTATTCGCAGAAGATGCTCTGCAGAAGATTTCTATGATATATCGGGCATATGGCATCATGGACGGGTCTGCAGAGGAATATATGAAAAATATTTTTGTACCCATAGAACCAGGAACTTAGAATGGTCATGGCCTACACATAATGCCACCCTTTCGCCAAAAGGAGATCCTAATATTATTTTCCCACACACAGTTTATGATTTTGCAGGATACAAGTAGTTATGGTGGGATCTCCTTAGTGTTGATGATAAAGAAGAAACCCACTATGCTAAATTAAAATTTAGTACAAGGGGTATCTTTCAGAGAAACCAACAATGTGACTGGCTCCAGAAATGGTGGATCGACTATGGTGTGAACAGGATGGCAAATGGACCCAACATATCATGGGTCATACTTTCGAAATCATTGTGACATATGATTTGAACACAATATCCATGAATGCTTTTATACCATCTATAAAACTATCAAAGAAATGACAGTCGGAGAATGGTCACCTTTCCATGATGACAATAAATCCCTAAGAGAATATATGTGTTGTCATTATGAATGGCTAATTTTAATGAAAATAAAGCATCAAATAATTTTGGGAAAACCAATGATGGTGTGGAGGATTTTTACTAAAGCCTGGGATTAATTATTATACAAAAAGCATAGATTCCCTGAAATCACTATTTTCTGACGGTTCCCATGGGCTTGCCCATTAAAAGCACCCATTATTGTAATAACGATGTCCAGTCACAAGGACTTAATTGTGGCCAGTTTTTCTCATGGGCTTTGCTGGACAAAAGCATCCACTTTGTAAATAATATAGACAGGCATATATTTTCGTAGGATTTACTTTTTCCAGACTAGAATATTTATGCAGAAGCCACCTCAGTGTTACCCGAAAGTAATGATTCTTTCCACCTGTCTGATGCTCCATAGGAATATTTGTCCCCCCTCATTTGTTATAAATGGTGGGTAAGGCTCATTCATGAGGCATTCACATTTTGGAGAGTCTTAGAGTCTTAAAGAGTCTTAGAGATCTGAGAAGCCTACATATCAGTGTGCTCAGCACTGGTAAGAACATAAAGTGGCCAGATCTATTAGCAATAAGTCGAGTCTGTATATGAGTGAAGTCTGTATATTCTGAGGCAGAGCCTATCTGTTGCCAGATAGCCTTTGGTAATGCTTGTTCCTCTGTGAACGACATAAAGTTCAATAAATGCAATGATAGTCCATCTCTCATAAAGAATTCTCTCTATCATATATGTTCTGTAATCTGAATCCATTCTGAGAAATAATATGAGAATACATTTCTGCATTTGAATACTTGTGAGCATTTTTAATTGTTTGTTGTGGTAGTAGTTATCCCAATATCTTCATTCGAAGTTCACTGGAAGTTCATTAAGGGTTCACCAAAGGATTGAAGGGATGCCAGAGCGTTGTAAGGCAAGGTAGCCGTGATTTGAGGTCGCAGAGAGTGAAAGATCTGAGTAAGTTCGCACTAAGTTCACCATAGGTTCACCATGAGTCGATTTTTGAAGATAGACGAAGAGACACAGCAAGGCCAAGTGTCAAAGCAAGCTTGTGACAGAAGCCCCTGCTCTAAAATTGGTATCAGAGCCAATAATGTTTGGTTCGGGAGGTTGGTATTCTAATCATCACTCATATTATAAATGGATTCATTCAGGAAGTCAATTTCCTTCCAAGAATTAGAAGACAGAGAGTCATCTGTAGAATATAACCCTCTTACAAACATGTTTGCATGAAGAGACGTAACCCTCTGCTCGGTGGCAATTACCTAGCATCTCTGCTTCTGAAGTTTATGACGATTTATCTATATTTCATTTAAAAGCCACCACAAGAATTAGTATTAAAGAGTCTACAAGTCAGATCCAAGAAAATTATGAGAATATCCAGTCTAACCCTCTATTGGATCCAAAAGTTTTACTGGCCGAGGCTAATAGATTAAAAACAAAATATCTTTGTTTAGGATGCATCATAATTGGGATCAACCCTTTGACTCATCAAGGGTTAAATACTTTTGTGTTGGCCACAATCCATGATCTAACTCATAAGTATACCGATTCTTTGATAAGAGGTATAGTTTCCCCTTTGTCACATGGCCCAGTCTATTTTGACTGCTATCCTAATTCTTTGACTCTTGACTTTGTTGTGTCTCTTCATCTGTCTTCAAAAGTCGGCTCCCAATGAAACTATGGTGAACTTAGTGCGAACCTACTCAGATATTTCACGCTCTGTGACCTCACCTCATGGCTACCTCACCTTACAATGGTCTGGCATCCCTTCGATCCTTTAAGGAACCCCTAATGAACTTCTAGTGAACTTCAAATGAAGATATTGAGACAACTACTACCACAGTAGACAATTAAAAATGCTCACAGGTATTTAAATACAGAAATGTATTCTCATATTATTTCTCAGAATGGATTCAGATTACAGAAAATATATGATAGAGACAATTATTTATCAGAGATGGACTATCATTGCATTTATCATACTTTATGCCGTTCACAGAGGAACAAGCATTACCGAAGGCTACCTGGCAATAGATAGGCTCTGCCTCATAATATACAGACTTCACTCATATACAGACTCAACTTACTACTAATAGATCCAGGCACTTTAGGTTCTTATCAGTGCCAAGCACACTGATACGCAGGCTTCTCAGATCTCTAAGACTCTCTAAGACTCTAAGACTCTCCAAAATGTGAATGAGCCTTACCCTCCATTTATTTGCAAATGAGGGGGGAAAAACATTCCTGTGGAGCATCGGACAGGTGGAAAGAATCCTTGCTTTTGGGTAACACCGAGGTAACATCCGCACAAAGATTCTAGTCCAGAAAAATTAAATCCTACAGAAAGATATGTTGTGTGTTATTTACAAAGTGGATGCTTTTTTCTAGTAAATCCCATGAGAAAAGCTGGCCACAATTAAGTTCTTGTGACTGGACATCATTATTACAATAATGGATGCTTTTAACAGAAAAGCCCATGGTAACCATCAGAAAATAGTGATTTCATGGAATTTTATGCTTTTTGTACAATAATTCATCACAGGCTTTACTAAAAATCCTCTGGACTATCATTGGTTTTCCCAAAATGAGTTGATGCTTTATTTTGGTTAAAATTAACCATGCATAATGACAACACATATATTCTCTTAGGGATTTATTGTCATCATGCAAAGGTGACCATTCTCCGACTATCATTTCTTTGACATTTTTATAGATGGTATGAAAGTATTCAGGGATATTGTGTTTAAAGCATATGTCACAATGATTTCAGCAGTATGACTCTTGATAAGTTGGGTCCATTGTTGTCCTGTTCACACCATAGTCAATCCACCATTTCTGGAGCCAGTCACACTATTGGTTTCTCTAAAAGATTCCTGTTGTACTAAATTTTAATTTAGTATAGTGGGTTTCTTCTTTATCATCAACATTAAGGAGATCCCACCATAACTGTTTGTATCCTGCAAAATCATAAAATGTGATAGGGAAAATAATATTAGGATCTCCTTTTGGCCAAAGGGCGACATTATGTGTAGGCCATCACCATTCTAAGTTCCTAGTTCTATGGATACAAAAATATTTTTCATATATTCCTCTGTGGACCCCTCCATGATGCCATATGCCCGATATATCATCGAAATCTTTTTGCAGAGCTTCTTTTGGAAATAAGGCCTCTCTTTTTGCTTTTGTTTAAATCATGTCATGTATCCACTTACTGCCCTTAGGATACCCTCTTCTTTCTGGTACAAGATACTGAATGTCGGTATGTGCTTGAAGATTGGCATTAGTACTTTTATATTTCTGAGTTTCCATGTAAGCATCCATTTTTTCTTATATTCTTCCTAGTCCTGGTTGTCTGGAATAGTATGCAGGACTTCTTGCTTTTCGTTCTGGTCCCATTCGGTCACAATTACCATAATGTGGTCTTGGGGCTGGATGTACTCTTTGCTAAGAAAATAAGGCATATGATTTTCTGATCCTTTTAAATGTTCAACCTGAAAATCTAAATTTGCAAAGAGTGCTTGCCATCTGGAAAATTTAGCTTCTCCTGGCTTTTTGATGTCTTTGGTTAAAACCTTCTGAAGAGCTTAAGCATCAGTTCTGAGCAGGAACTCTTTGTTTATGAGGTAGACATCAAATTTGTTGATGCAGTTCCACGCAACTTTGACTTCTTTTTCAATGGTGGAATAGTTTTGCTCAACTGCATTCCAGGTACTAGATGCATACTAAACGATTTGTTCAGTGTTTCCATTTAAGTGTTTTAGGATTCCTCCCCATCCAATATTACTGGCATCTGTTTCGATAATTTTGAATGCATTATCATCTGAAACATATAATATAGGAAGAGACTTTACTTTGGCTTTAATATTTTGAACAACCTTGGTATGAACTCCTGTCCATTCTGGTGGATTCTTTTTGAGCCTCTTATTTAGCACACTCCTGTGAGTAGCACAATCTTGATAAAAATTACTGACATAATTTAGGCACCCCAAGAATCTCTGCAACTGATTCTTTTGAGTAATAACATTGGGAAATCAATCAGCAAACTGCAGCGCATGCTTCTATAGTGAAATTTGGCCTTTGAAGATGGTGTGGCCAAGAAACTTGATAGTAGTCTAAAAGACTTCTATCTTCTTTTTGCTCAGAACTACACCATTATGCTTTACCAGTTGCTTGAAAGTATGTACATGCTTAAAATGGTCTTGGGTCTTATTAGAGAAGATCAGTACATCATCTATATATACTATGAGCCAATCAAAATATGGCTTAAAGATTTTTTCCATTACCTTCTAGAATTTTGATGGTGCATTCTTCGAACCAAATGGCATGACATTCCACTCGTAGTGCCCTGCTGGAATACTAAAAGCAGTTTTGAACTGGTCTTTTTCTGCAATAGCAACTTGCCAAAATCTTGCTTTCAAATCAAACTTAGAAAAAACTTTGGCTCCAGCGGTCCTACTTATCAGATCTCCTTTATGAGGAATAGGATAGGTATCATCTACAAGAACAAAATTCAAAGGTTTAAAGTTTATTACCAGCCTTAGAATACCTCTGATTTGTTCTGCTCTCTTATTGACATAGAAACCATAATAATTCCATGGACTATTGGATTCCCTAATGAGTTTTCTATCTAGAGGCTGTTTGATCTCTTTTTCACACAGATCTCTGTATTCCTTACTCATAGGAATAGTTCTTCTTTTACAGGGTTTACCTGTATATCCTTCTTTATATGGAAGTTCGACTATATGCTGCTTTCTGTGCCAGAATGCATTTGGTTCTTCTGAGCAACATTCTTCTTCAATTTGCTTCTTCAAATCCTCAATTTTTCTCTTAACCTGAGGATCTTTAAGTTGTTCTTCAACTTTGAGTGCGGATTTCAAAACTTTTAGATCTGACAACTTTGCTTCTGCTTTGTCTAGATTTTGAATGGTTTGGACCATTGTAGAGACTTGAGGATTCTAGATTTATGGCAACTCAATTATTTTTTTCGTTCCCTTTGAAGTACGAACAAAAATATCTAGCTTTATTACCTTTCAATCTCATTGAACCATATGGCTCAACATCTTCTAGGAAAATATTTCCTAAAATAAAGTCAACTAGGATGTCTGCTATTTCAAATTTCAAATTGATGCAATGGTGTTCAAAATAGATAGAGGCCCTAGGAACATCATAATTGAGTTTTTTGTTGCCCATTCCTACCACATTCCTTCTTATAGACACCCAATATTTTGCTGGTATAATTTTCTTGTTAAGAATGTTTATATCAGCTCCTGAGTCAAGTAGTGTTGTAAGTTCAAACATTTCTCCCTTGTTGCAGATGTTCACTTTTACATGATGTTGTTAATAGGATATGGCAATGAGTCTCATTTCCTTAAAACCATATACAGGATCCTTTTTGCCTTCAACAATCTCAAGATTTGGATTTGTGTTTCTGTCATATTGAGTAGTGTCCCATGGATGAAGATCCTCTTCCTCTTTTTCTACCACTTGCTTTCCTTTCTTAATTTCTGCTTATACTCTTTTTTGGCTCTTTTCTTTGCTTTCCTCTATTTAACCAAAGGGTCATCAACTATAAGTCCATATTTGCTACAAATGGACATCTTATCTAGGAATTTTATGAGTTTCTCCAAAGATTTGTTTACTTTAGATCTTGTGCATAAACTCACCAAAGTTTTTGTGATGTGATCATAAATCTCACCCCAAGTATAAGATTCAAATGGTAACTGAAAAACGTCTTGCAACCTAATATAATCAACAAATATGGATGGAGGAGCAGCAAGATAAACCTATTTCCATAACAGATTTTTTGAATCTTTTACCTCATATATTCTCTGCATCCAGTCTCTGTGAAAATCTTCATACTGTCACATCTTGTGACATTTTAGATTCATAAGAATGACTTCATTCTTGTCCACTATTTCAGTTTCACTGCCACACCATTGTTCTAGAATCATAGATTCCAGAGCACATATCAAGTTGCTTAGGGTTGTACCATCTGAATTATGAATTACATCTCCAGTTTCATCTTTAAGCACTTCTGCTTCCATTTTTGCAAGTAATTTTGGAGATGATTCTATCTCCCACCATCTAAGAAATGTTCCTGTAAAACACTGAATGATATTTTTGCAGGCTTCAATTTCACTTTTCCCTCTTAAAGACCTAAGTTGATATTCTGTGAACATCATGTCAACTAATTGTCTAATTTGGCCAACGCTTCGATTATCAATATTCCATTCTCTATGTGAATCAGGGAAAAAGTGTGAGTTTCTGGAAGCTTGCCTTTACCTTTGAGATCAGGTGCAGGATATTTGTTGAACCTATTTTCAAGTGGTTCATGTATAGGAAAGATTTGAGAGTGAAATTCTTTCTTTTCTTCTTCCTCTTCCTTGAACAAGGAAGCAATAGTGACTTTCTCTATAGCCTCTAGTTTTTCTTCAAAAAATGTGGCTATTTCTTTTGGAAATAATGTCGAGAACCTGTTAATGGGTTTAACAAGATCTTGAATCTTTACATTTCTTTTGTACAAAAAAGAAGTAGGAATTGGTTTATCTATTTTGCCTAGACTTATCTTTTCAACTCTCTCAGTCAAGCCAGATATAAGATTTTTAGTAGTATCAAGATGATCTACTATTTTGTCTACGACTTCCCCCATCTTTGTCAAAGATTCTTTGGCATAAGAATGAACAATAGATGAAGTATATTGTACATCATTGAGGCTTTTGTTTACCTCATTTATTGAAACTTGAACAATGTCAAACTTTTCCTTTATTTCTGTTGCTTTTGCTGTATTGATTTCCAGAGCCTTAGTTGTTGTGTTGGTCTAGTTAACCTTTTTCCTGGCCTTTTGTATCCTCCCATATATGCCTAAGGCATTATCATCCTTCTACACCAAAGGAATTGCCTTTGTTGTATTTTTATTTTCTCCAATAATAATTCCTCTGTATGGAGGAAAGGAAGATGGGGTCTCTATTCTACTGCCATCTAAGGCAGTTCAAGCATGTTTATTAACTGAAGAAGAAGATGAACCAGTTAGCACAGTTTCAGGAGAAGCATTTTTCTTCCACTCATAAAAATAAACCTAAGAATTTGTAATTTCCATATAATGTTTCCAATCTTTAGCTAGTCTTTTCTTCTCTTCAATAGAATGGCTCAGACCAAACTGTTCTACATCAGGATTAGTAAAGAAGTCCCAATTCAACATAGCTTTCATCCATGTGGAGCTTATCTCTGATTTTAGGTAGCTAGACATAAGAGTAAAGAACTTATGAATTTCCATGACTGCAGGCTTCTTACGATCATCTGGAAGAGGACCAAATCTACAGGCAGGAATCAGACCTTTGGCTTGCTCGAGATAGCCTAAACCAAATGTGGGTTTAGTTGGCCTCATAATACTGAACATTTCTGTCAATCTGGGATCTTCCCCTTCAAGGGTAATAATTTCATGCATCATTCGGACATGGTCAGACTCTGGCTCATGCAGGAAAGGGATGTCTGAACATATTGGGTTCAGGCATGGATTAACTGAAGTGGAAGGAGGAGTTGTTCCCACTTTGGGGTGATGATTTTCATGTATGAAAAATTCAGCAAGTGTACACAGATTTACAGTAGCTTTACATTCTGGGCATGTAACTTCTAAAGGATTGAAGTTAACTATTTGGGCAAACTCAAAAAGAGAAATATGTTTGCAAGTGGTGGAACTAGAACAAGCAGTATCAACAGTGGAAGGATCTTTGTAATATTTTGAACTTTTGCAGGCTCTTTCATTACCTCTATAATCAATGGTAGATCTTTTGGGAAAAGACAAGACAGTAGTAGACTGGTTTTCTTTGATATCAGTAGAGGTTATTCTTTTTGAAGTAGGAGGCTTGGGATTAGCAACAACCCAGTGTTCAGGAAAGGTAAGGTCTTCCCATATGATAATTTGATATTCTATTTTCTGATTTTTAGAATTACTATGAACAACAACACTAGCTTTAGAATCATGGCTGGGTGTATGGCATATTGCAGGCCATAAGGTATTAGTATGCCAAAAGCATCCTCTAGATTATATGGCAATGTTATGTCTTTTTTTATGCATGTCAAACTCTGAGGTTTGGATCTATAATGGTAAGATCTGATCAATAGTCTCATCAAAGACATAAACTAAGAAATTAGGATAGTAGCCAAAATAGACTAGGCCATGTGACAGAGGGGCAACTATACCTCCAATCAGAGAATCAGTATACTTGTTATGGGTTACATCACGGACTGTGGCCAACACAAAAGTATTTAACCCTTGATGATTCAAAGGGTTGATCCCAATTATGATGCATCCTAAATGCATATATTTTGTTTTTAATCTCTTAGCCTTGGCCTGTAAAACTTTTGGATCCAATAGAGGGATAGACTGGATATTGTCATAATTTTCTTGGATCTGACTTATAGACTCTTTAATACTAATTTTAGTGGTGGAGTTTAAATGAAATATAGATAAATCATCATAAACTTTAGAAGGAGAGATGCTATGTAATTTCCAGCGAGCAGAGGGTTGCGGCTCTTCATATTCAAGTTCTTCTTGATTTAGGACTCTACTAGAACTCGATGCAAACATGTCCCTAAGAGGGTTCTCTTCTGCAAATGACTCTTTGTCTTCTAATTTTAGGAAAGAAATTGAATTCCTGAAAGAATCCATTTCTAATATGAGTGATGATCAGAATACCAACCTCTTCAACCAGAAGTTACTGGCTCTGATAATAATTTTAGAGCAGGGGCTTATGTCACATGCTTGCTTTAACTCTTGGCCTTGCTATGTCCCTTTGTCTGTCTTTGAAAATTGACTCCTAGTGAACCTGCGATGAACTTAGTGTGAACCACCTCCGATCTTTCATGCTCTGCGACCTCAACTCATGGCTACCTCAGCTTACAATGGTTTGGCGTCCCTTCAATCCTTTGGCGAACCCCTAATGAACTTCGAATGAATATATTGAGATGTTTTATAAATTTGGGCAACGTTATGTGTTCAAATGCTTTTAGTATTTATTTATTTTGTGATTTGATAGGGTAATAACATATCAAATAAATAATTATGTTAATTTTTAAAATGAATAAATATAAATTTATCTAATTTATTAAGTAAGTGGTATAAATAATATATACGTATATAAAATAAATAATACTAAATTTATATAATTAATTTTATATTGAGAAAATTTAATTAAAATATATATATGAAATTTAAATTATAAAAATAAAAAAAGTGTTCATTTGGATTGTATGTTTAAATTATACTTAAAAAAATAATTAATGTTTATGATAATTTATGAAAAAAAAATAACCATATGATTTATTACTATATTTTATTTATTTCATTTTTAATTAATTTATTTATCTTTTAACTCTATCTATCATAATAATATATACATATATATCATATACATATACATTAATATACATTCTACATCTACATCTACATATAACATATACACACAATCTACATCTAATCTACATATCATATACATATAGCATATACATATACATATACATATAACAATAAATATATATATTAATATATATAGTATTTATCATAATATAGATATTGCATTGGTTTTGTCAAATTTATATTATTTGATTTCACAATTTTATTTTTTTTTGCAAATTCGTATAGTTAGACTTATATATTAAAATTATTATTTTTAAAAATTACTCAATTCATTTATATCCAATTTGATTGGTTGTTAAATTCAACACTTTATTGCAAATTTTCTAGAAACTAGTGATATGTATTTATGACATGCTATAGTCTAACCAAACTGCCTTTTTTTCGTGAAAATCATGGAAAATTAGGCAAAATTTTGATAAATTTTGTCACGGATTTTTGTAAATCCAAGTTAAAATTGTCAACATCAAAATTTTAGGTGCCCAAGTAGTTTTTGATGGTGTTGAATCCATTTCCACCTTCGAAGACATGATTTAAACACTGATTTTGCAAGATTTGTCGAATTATTTTTGCTCAGATTCCATCCACCTTTAACCTTCTAGAGGAATTTTTTAAACCTTCCGAGCATTTCCTCCAATAGACTTTTCCTTTATGGAATTAAGGCATTGTGCAACACCCTCAAGTTTGGTGTAATATTTGAGTTTGGGGTAATATTTATACTTGTCGTCACTATTTATTTTTTATTCTAGTTATGACAAACAGTTTGTTAAGAAAGGACTTGTTAACAATTGCTAATAATTGTTAAGATTATCGAGGAAAAGAGTAGGAATGGGGATTCATGAATTTAATTTATAACTTTCGTAAAATTGAGGCAGTTATCTCTTTTCTTTCCTGAACCCTAGATATAATAGAGATAAAAGGTCTCATGAGGGGAGAGTTTTGCAGTTAGCCACAAGAGTGAAGCAGAACCACATAAGAGTGAAGCAGAACCACCTAAGAAAGAAGGATGGAGTATTATGCTACCAAAGAGTTGTCCAGATTTGGTTGGAACCAGTTGAGACCTCCAATCATATTTTGGGAGATCTGATGATTCCAGACTGGACAGGGTAGGTCTCGAGGTTTAAGGAAAAAATATAGCTCAGAAAGGCTGCCAGATATCAACTGTACTGGAAGCAAAAAATTATTCTCTTGTTCCTTCATCCTTGCCCATAAATTCTTCCAATGAGCAACTAGAGAAAATACCAGCCGGGGAAATAAGTGTTTCTCTAAATATTCTATTAACCTTCCTTCAACTATAATATAACGTCGGACTTTGCAACATAATTTATGCTAAAGGGACTATATTCTCATGAACTGTGATCACCCGAGCCCAAGTGTGGTACCTCCATGAAGGACACATACATGTTGTTGTGGCAAACTAAGATAACCCATGCCACAAGGCACAAGGAGAGGATGGGCCAACTAGTGGCCGATGTGATAGGTACTAAGGAGCATGAGACTGAAGGAAAAGGGGAAGGGGGGCCTAATGAAATGGAGAAGAGAAGAAGAGATAAGAATGAGGGGATTAGCAGGATGAGAGGAAGATAGGTGACAGAGGATTGGGAGTAGAGGAAAAAAATGAGAAGAGGGGAGGGAGAGGAAGGGGTGGGGAAGGGAAAAAAATAGAGAGAATGAGGCGAGGGGGGTGTAATGAATGATTAAGACCAACTAATCTTGGAAAATCCAACTTTTTTATACTTTCTAACCTCTTGGATGAGCCAAGAATACCATCCTTAGACCAATAGTTGAAACTCGTGGATAAGATTAGGGAATTCATACCATTTCCTAAACCTCGTTCACTATACTATTTTACACCTTCATCTCGCAAGCCAAATTTGCTTACTTATCTAATTCCTAGTTATTCCCTCTTAAGATATGAAAAATGACACAAACTCAAATAAGGGGATCATTCCTTGGAATCTCTTAATTATTTGATTAAGGTTCATGTTTTTTGCTGATGAACTATGGTTCATATGCTTTATGATCAACATTGAGTCTACTACAACCTCGATCATTCTAATGCCCTTTTTCTGAGCCAATGTTAGGCTGAATAAAAATCCATAAGCTTCAGCTTGATTTCTTTTCTTCTTACCCAGGCCCCAACCATATTTGTCTTCAATGATTCCTTCAGGATTAATGAGAATGCCTCCACCTCCTACCACCCCAGGATTAACTTTTGATGCTCCATCAAGTTTAAGGATCCATTGGTTCAAAGATCTTATCCATTTCACCAACCCCTCAAAAGATAGTTGTAAAATCCACTGGGCACTAGAAGGGTTTCCTTTGGCCAAATATTGAGAAGTAAGGGTGCCAACCCATGGCGCCATCCAAGAAGATTCAATCGCATCCAGAGAAGAGTCTGATTTTGGTCTATGCAATTTCATAGACAATGAAAGGGCTAACAATGCAGTTAGTCCAACAAGAGGATGAGTATTTTTTAGTATAACTTTGTTCCTTGATAGCCACATTTTCCAACATACATACTTAGGAAGAACAGACCAAATATCTTTGAACTTGCTTTTGGCCTGAAGGGAGCCCAAATAAAATTTGGGCCAAGAGTTGAATAACATGAGGAGGTCAGATAGCCATGAAACTCTGTTGTATAGAGGGTCGAGTAGCACCAACTAATCTGCATTAACCACCTAACAGTGTAGAAAAAGATGCGAAATAGACTCCTCTAAAGATTGACATAATGAGCATCTTAAGGGGCCAATCTGACCCCACTTTTGGAGGTTCTCTGTTGTGAGGAATTTTTTATGCGGAAGCAGCCAACAAAAACAATTAACCTTTGGAATAACATTAGATTTCCAAATTTTATTCCAAATGGAAAAATCACTAATTAAAAGTGGAGAAATCAAATGCAACAGTCTCAACATTAACATCGAACAAAGTTTTAAGGTTAACTTGACACCTATAATTCATATTACTTCTCGTCACAGCCCACCTCTAGTTAAATGGTAATATTTCTTAAAAATTATATTAACACCATGGCTAAAAATTGTTTGAATTTTAAGGACTGTCATAGAGGTAATATTTTATCTTTGAAGTCATCCTTGGAATTTTAAGTCTTTTTAGAGACATGATATTTTATCTTTAAAACCATGCCTAAAAATTGTTGGAAATGTAAGAGTTTTGATATTTTATCTTTAATTTCATGTCTATCCTTGGAATTTTAAGGTTTTTTAGAGTCATGATATTTTATCTTTAACGTCATCATTAAAATATGTTGACAATTTACCCCGAAGAAAAAATACATTATTACAATAGCAACACTTTTCATTTTTAGGGTTTTTTTCAATAAAAAATATGGCCTTTGCTTCCATTTTTAAAAAATGCTAAAAATTTATCTTGAAATATTTTTTTTGTTATTCCAGCATTAACACTTTTCATTTTTAGGTTGTTTTTTCATGTTTTTTTAGGTTTATTTTGTTAGAATTCTCGTTTTGAGGTAATAGTTCTCATTTAATTGGTAAGTTTGTTCCTTGTCAAGCATTTCCTTTAACTACAACTTCAATTCCACAAAATCTGCTTTGCTCATCCTATATGGTGCCTTTGGTGCTGATGTTACCCCTAGTACCAACTCAGGAGAAAATTCCACTTCCTTGTGCGATGACAATTCTGAAATCTCTATTGAGAATACATCTTATAATTTTTTCAAAACCAGACACTTCTTCAAGACACCCACATCCTCAACTTCCTTAACTTTGTCACTAGAAATATGCACTGCAAATAATACACATCCTTTTCTATTACTATGCTTGACCTGCATAGATGTAACCATTCTCATTGATGTTGCCTACTGCTTACCTTGCAATATTCTTTGTTCTTCACCAGAAATCCCACATTGTAAAGTTTTCATACCATCACCTTTGTTCTACTCCTCATATCGAAATCCAAGTTCTCTATCAGATGCATTGAACATCTTGTGTGGTGTTGCATTCTCTTTGTTACCTATGTCCTGAGGTCTTGTTCACTTCTTATCAAAATTTCCTTTATTATTATCACTATCGTTCCAATCTTGTTTAGTCTTAGACTTGTGCATTGATTTTCCGTAACAATGCTTCAACTTCTTGATGACTTCCTCGAACGATGTAGGCTCATCAAAATCGGTAATGTCATTGAATGTTATCGAAAACCCACTAATAAATATTTGAATCTTAGCTTTCTCCTCAAGATAATATGCATACCTCAACAACTCAAAGGACCTACTAGTATACTCCTCACCAGTCATATATCCCATATTAAACTCATAAAACTCATTTTCCATGTCATCATGCTATCTCTTAAATAGATACTTCTTCCTGAAAAGTCTCTCAAGCTCACTCCAAGTCAACTCCTCTTCTTGAATACCTTTGGCATTCTTTACCACTTCCACCAATTTTATGCCTTTCTTTTAAGACTGAACATAGATATTTTTGTCTTCACGTTCTATGATTAATCATGTAATCTAAAGAACTGATTCATCCCAATAAATTATGCTTCTACATCCTGTGACTTCTTCATTTCTCTATCAAATGTAGGTGGTTCTTATTTCTTGAAATCATCTGACAAATATCCCATGTCACTCCTCTTGTAAGGATGATAGCAATGATGACCATGGTACATGTCTAAAATAGAACTAGAGTAAAGACCATGTCCATTGCCTCGTCTATCAGGTGTATCCAAGAACCTATCATCTCTAATGGTATCATATCTATCTGACTGGTGCCCACCATGACAATTGTTACCATATTCTTCATTATTCTTGTCCTCCTATGCATGACTAATCCTAAGTGGTCCTTGTCCCTGCATGTTTGACAAACTCTAAAGGATAACTGCATTAAGCTATGCTTCTTTCCCATATGCCCTAGAAAGTCTCTCTTGTGACTAAATTATTCTATCATTGTTTGCTTTACAACTTTCTATCTCTTCCTTCAAAGTTCTTAAAGTGTCTGCTATGTGAGGGGAGTACTCATCACCATGCTACTCTTCTGATCTGTAAGGACAGTCATGTGAACTATAGTCCACCATTTTTATTGTCATTTTGCTCTTCTTCCTAACAACATACTATGTCATATAAACCAAACATAATCATAATCAAGATACCTTAGTGAAGTTTAGGGGAGGTTATCTCATCTGCAAGATCAAACCATATTAAAAAAATAAATATATAAACATAATCATGGAAATATGCCAACATCATATATGACAACACCAACTACATAATATGATAACCATTCCCATATAATGCATGCATAAAAACATATAGACACTGGCATGCATAACGCATACATATACAACTGACATGCATTCATGACAAACACATCCCAACAACACTTCACCAACTTCTACATGGAAACACAAATATAAAAATGACAACCACCATGCATACATAACAAACACATATATGACCTACATGTATGCATGACAAACACATTCTCTACCCATCCAAACTAAGGGTTGAACCATGCTCTGATACCACTTTGTAAGGCCCTCCTCCCACACTTACCTAAGCTTAACGTCCACCAGGGTAAATATGTGATGAAGACTTACTAGGTTATGACTCAACCTCCTAGGTATAATTAAGGAAGTGGAATCGACGAACTAAAACCAAACTAACCTTCCTCACGAGCTACAGGATGCCAAGGAACTAACCAACCACTCTAGATTCCCAACCCCTGAGTTAACTTACTTTTTCACTGACCTGGGTTCTTAGTCTCTCTCATGATAAGGAAATAAAGTGGCTAATACCCTTCAGTCACTACCCATAAGCCTACATCCCAACGAATGCAACCTTCTTCACCTAGTTTTGTGCCTATGGCCACGAGATCTGAGGCACCTTTTCAGGGCTAGGACTTTGATATCTTCCCAAGGCTTAATGAAACACTCAGGGATGATAAATAACACATAAAAAAAGTCTTTAGCACAAAAATTCATTAATGAATTAACCTCACCCATCCTAACCATGACAGACATTTTGTTAAACACATCATGAACAGGTAATCTATAGGCCATAAATACACATATGAACATAGGGGCCTCATACTTATCTCAGATTCGTCAAGAATGTCATATTCCATGTCACAATAGCTACGGTATAATCTATTAGGTCATACATTCATTATCCATTCATTTACTAATCAAAAAATGATGAGAGACATAACTAGAATATGTCATAAAACCATGTTTATAACCAACATATAACTAGAATAATAACAATGATAAAACAACCATAAAAGCCCCATGATAACAAATAAATTTACTCATTAAATACAAGGCAAAAGATCTCTTACTAACATATGAAAAATCCAACCAAGTCAGGGACTTCCACGTACCACCTGACCATAGATTGGGGTGAAACAAATCTCTCTTTTAGCCAATAAACCTCACGCCATATTCAAAGCATGACTATGAGATAACATGGAATAAACCAATCAAAACAAAACTAGGGATTCAGAGGCCAAATCACCGCAAACCTCAACTAGTGATTCCACCTCACGATTAGACATCACTAACAATGACCCAATCGGCCTCTACCTAAATTTTCCAGGGCTCCAAAGCATTTGCTCCAACCTAGATATAGGACTAGTAACTCAAACCACGACTGAGGGCTCGAGTATGTTTTTCCAGCCAAGGCTTGTAGGACTAGTAACTCAACCCAAGTTTTTCCAGGGTTTCCAGAGAATTTTCCCAAGAAAGGCTCTACGGACTAATAACTCAACCCATAACCATAAGGAACATGAGAACCAACCAGAAAAGAAGAAAAAAGGAAAACCCAACAAGGGCTTGAGTGCATTTTTCCAGCCAAGGCTTCTAGGACTAGTAACTCAGCCCAAGTTTTTCCAGGGCTTCCAGAGAATTTTCCCAAGAAAGGCTCTAAGGACTAATAACTCAACCCATAACTATAAGGAACATTAGAACCAACTAGAAAAGAAAGGGAAAAGCCACAACACCATGCTATCTAGGAAATGGCAAGGCTATGCAAATCCATTAGCAATTTAGGCAATTCTCCATGCCAATGATAGATCATAACCAAGAAACTTAGTACTTGCAAATAAAAATTGATGTCACTATTAATCCCGTTGTCCTCTTCTACTTTCCTACTCTTTATTTTCCTTCTTTCTCCAAATCCAAGGTATGCCAAAATGCTCCAAGATTTCTCTAAGAAAACTACAACTATGCAAGAGTATGAGAGAGAGGATAGAATAGAGAGTTCCAAGCTAAAACTGACAAAAGGTTCCACTGAAACAATTTTTGATCTAAACCTTAGAATCCGTTTTTGTCATTGAGGCCTCTATTTTCTTCATTTTTTCTATTTTCCTTCAAATCTCCTCACATACAATATATCACCTTTCACCTTTCTTTTCTCCTATTTTCATTATTTTCATAAATAAAATACCAATTAACGCCCCTTTTCCTTTGCTAGTTTCCATAGCCATTTATTAATCACAAGTGATCCCCATCAATATGCTTCTTCCCAACATTTAGTTTGGAATACATGTCCCATGACTTGGTCTTAATTTTCCTTTATTAACTTTATTACATGGATTTTTACCAAGGCTATTCCACTATTTCTCTCACTTCCTCTTTTCTTTGCACTCTCTCTCCTTTTCAAGACCATAATTTCTAATTTCCCATGTTTGATGTGAATTCATGTGTCATTTCCATGCTCTATTATATGTCTATGAACTAATGTTTGTTGTTATTTTTCTATGCATGCAAATTTCGAATTTGTAATGTTTCTTTTTTGGGGGGTGACAACAAGAGCTCGATCATGTTACAGGCTTGATGGAGTAGCTAATTAACCATGTAAGTGTATCAATCAAGGGTTTCTTAGATCCTCGTTTGAGCTATTTGAATTATATATTTATAGCACAAGGTCCTTTAAAAGACAGATTTAACACATTTTTTATAGATTCCTGTATAACACCATTTTATACCGTGCTGGACTTAAGGTTGAATTTTTCCTTAAGTGGCAGAGTTTATCATGTTGGATATTTGAAGGAATCCTCTTTCTAATGGCATATGAGTTTGACATTTTCGAATTCATATGATATGTTTCATCTAATTTCTTTTAAACATAATTCTTGATTTTTTTTGGACAATTTAAAAGGGGTTGAATAAGAAATCAATAATATAAAATATACAAAATAAAAATTTGCACAAAATACCAGTATTTTCATTTATGAGTCCTCTTCAAAAGCGTACTCTTGGTTTTTTAATTTGTTTAAATAGTAGAAAAATTTATTTTTTGACCACAAGGGTCTGAAAAATGTAATTGAGATATTAATTCTCCAACTTTGAAATGTAATAAAAAATATATTTTTGCATAGAAAAATAAAGTTTTAATATGCATACCCTAGTTCTTTCCTTGTATATCATGCTCACATATATATCATTTTTAAATTACACATTTTTTACTAAGTTATGTTAGGTGAACACACATATACCTCTTAAGATGTGCGAAAAATTGCAATGACAAGCATTTCATCTAATTTAAATTTGAAAGATAAAAATTATCTTTTTACTTCAAATGAAAATTCAAAATGCTTATATGAATTTTGAGGGCTTCAATTTGATAAAAGTGTAAAATTTTAAAATTTCATTGCCACATTTGGCTGAAATGTGTAACCCAACTTTATTTATTCACCCTTCTTCAAATATTTATCCAGGAATTCATGTTAATCCCATAATTAAATTTCTTTTAAAATAGAGTCTTACTTTTGAAATCTATATAGATTTAGAGTTGCTATTCTTATAATCTATGTTAACCTCTCATTTACAGATTCCTCTTTTGTGGAGAATATCACTTTTCATTAGGAGAAATAGCTCCTATACTAACTCCTTGTTAAATAATCTGGTTCATAACTTGTTAATTCACCTGGTATGATATTTTTATTGGTTATGGCTTACCCCGCTATATCCTCTTAAATTATTTTACATTAAACCTTATCAATATTCTTGAAACTTTTTTGACATTGGAACTTAGGCCTCTGCTATTAAAATCTTAAGCATAAGTCCCCTTTAACCTTGGTTCATTTTTTGTCATGAAGATATTTGACCAAGTTGATGTCCACTACATGACTTTAGTAGAGTCCCACACTGAAAATCCCTCTAAGTATATTCAGTTTTTGTGTATTCATTTTAAAATACATTGATAATCAAGATATCAAATAAATTTATAGCACGATTTGTAATCATTTCTCACTTATTTAGGGTATTTTTTCACTTCAAACCCCCATTCTAGAGTATCTTTTTTTCTACCTCACATGATATTTCCTTCTTTAGATGCAAGATTAACATGTTACCATTTCTTGTTCTCGTTATTTCAATGGAAACAATGGATGTTGCTATTTCTGACAACTGCAACAATTTACTACATATATTTATTTTAGGCTTAGTAAATACTTGACTAGTACCATGCCATGATGATAATTTTCATTTGTTCACATCCTTATGTTCATTAAACTGTATATTCCTTCCACCTCATAATATTTTATTAACTACTCTGATTGGAGATATTGAATGATTGAAATAAAAATTTATATATTTCAAATTTGGTATAGATGTTTCAACTGTTATAATCAATCATAATATGTATGGATTGTTATTTTAATTACCCTCACTTTTGTGTCGGAGTTCCTACTCAAATGTTGTGTACATGTTATATACATTCATTCCTATGTGATGGAATAAAATTTTATTTCATCATGTCATCACACTTAACCTTTCCAAAATGTATACTCAAATATTCTCTCAGCACTACTTAATGTTAACTATTTTATGCTTACCTAATTTTCCATTACTCCATTCTCTTTCACAATATTATTTGATAGTTAGAATAGTAAATATTTGATAGTTTCATATATATATATATATATATATATATATATTATATATATATATAGATAGATAGATAGATAGATAGATATATCCTATTTATTGTGACTACTTATTAGGCACATAAATTTCCTCATGTAATTGGGTACTATTATGTTTTTTCCATACTACCCACTAGGTTTGCTAGATCCTCTATACACTTGTACATTTGTAACCAATTTATATCTCTTACTCCTATAATAGGTTTCATGAAATTTCACCTATTTACACAAGTATCTTCTACTTAAATCCTTAACAACCTTTCATGTATTTGTTAGTTTGTCTATGTTCTTTCTTTTTTCTATTTAATTTATTGTTACAAGTAATCTTACATAGGAGACATGAACTACTTCTACCTATATACCTAGTGTATCTTCACATACTCTATAGTATTTTAATCATCATGTGCTGTCTTTGATTATGTTGTTGTATGTTGTTCCATAATCAAAATTACCAATAGTTAGCAAATTTTGGGTTTCGGTAGGCTTCACACTTGCATTCTTTTCACAAATTTTCAATTGATTGCTTCTCTACAAACAACTACTTAACACGTGTGTAAATACGTGCATTCCGATATAAGTATATCTTTTTTCTATGTAGTAAATCATCGATGATGTCTTATCTGACTCTTCCTTACTTATGGTTTATCATTCCAACTTTTAACATTAGCATCTACAATTCTTTTCTTTAAGGAGTATTTACTTTATAAGCCTATTTCCCTTTACTTAAGGTACGACATACTCCTACTAACCCACCTAGTTTTTTTTACTTTAACTGCTTCACCATACTTAATTATTGGATGCGCTAGGCACTTTAAACTTGATTGTTTACCTACCACTTGAAAGGGACTTTATGTTCCATGCTACCCGCACTCTTGCCTAGAACATTGTTATTTCCATTTCCTCAACCTACCTTTCTTAATGGAAGTGCCTGCTACCGCCTATTTTCGCCACTCTTGCATATACTAGATCACAGGATTGAACTTTGATATTTAAAAAGAGGGAATGATTTTTTGGCACCTTGAACTTAACTATTTACCCTTTAGATGCCTACTTAACAGAGATTGTATGTTTTATGGATGGAAAACTACTCACACTCTTCCATTTCCCTCAATGAGAGAGAAACACATGACAACTACACAATCTTGGAACAACAACCAGACAATCCCTTATAGAAAGAGGGGAAGGATGGGCTTACTTTATGAACTCCTCTACCTATGTAACTAGAGGTATGTGATTTCACTTTTCATCCAAATCATTAGTGATATTTTCCTGCTTTGCACTTGCCTTCAACAAATTCTCCTTTTTGTCTGATACTAGCCAACTCTTACTTCATGTCTTTAACTATTTCTAGAAATTAGGTTGTTGGAGGTGAATTTTACCCTCCCAACTCAAAGCCAAATCTATTCTCCTTCACCAATAATATGAAAGAAGGTTTTTCCATCACTGTACCCTTTTTATCTTCTTTCAAAGTACCATCATGATAACAATATCTGAATTATTTTTTTTAGAAACTCAAAATTTAATGAATAAAGTTTTAAGCTATGGTTTTTCCCTTAAGGCCTCAAAATTTAAACCTACAACTTTTATAACACATGTAACATACCTCTCATATGCCATATTTTTTTTTTTTTGCTATTAATAACAATTGAGACACCATATTTGAATGTTGTACATTTTCACCTAATTTTCAAAGAAAATTTATAGTAAGGGTCTATAAATAATGACTCCATTAACTTGTATATTGTTACTTGTAAATTGGAATGCAATTTCTTATGTTTTTATCATCTCACTTTATAGCATTGATTATATTCTTGAGATCAACATTGCAACACTACTAGTACTTCTCATCAACATTGATGTATGCATTAAATACTAGGACTTGCATCTAAATATTCAACTTAATCCACATCCTTACATCATTTTAAAAAGAATCTATCCAAGAATGTATCACTAGGTTTAGACATTATTATTTTTTGTCTTAATACACATATATCTAATGGAGTTAGGAACTTCACCCCACTAGATATAATTTAATTTCACCCATCATACTATGCAAGGTTTATCATTGAAAGAGTTTAAGATATTAGATATATGCTTTAATCCCCTAACCCTTTGTAGCACATGAGTTGGATGGTGGGACCAACCTCTGTACATGGATTTGCAATGGATAGGCCACACCTTGAACCTATGCACCTTCCTTCACATGGAAAATTCAGTCACACACACATTAACACTTCAACGGTGTATATTTCATTTGAGAATATAATGATGGTTCTTCAATGAGTTTCCAATAAGGTAAAGAACCCTAATTTATATTTCATTTGGCACACCTAATTTTTTTGTTATGCTGCCAGACTCCAGCTCAGATCTGATACACATTCAAGGGTTTTCTTGTCACCTTACCCCTATTCTTCTAGTTGTCATACTTATTCCTGCTAGGCTTTGGCATGCTTACTTAGAAAGGAAACTCATATCAACTTTTTGACAACTTTGGTAACTATTTTTGCTTGAAATTTGCACTATTATTTTCTTATTTATTTTTCCTTCAACTTTTGCATTTATTATGCTAATCTATTCTTGTATTTATGATGTGAATTGTAGGCATTGATAAAGCTATTATAAGGCAAGGTCAATACCTGATTATGACACTTCCATAAATATCCTCATATGTGTTTCTAACTTGGTAAGTCCCTCTTCGGTTCACATTTTCTTAATTCTTCTAAAGGTTTCTCATATAAGATTTTCAAGGATTTTGATTAACCCTTCTTTATAACATGGTAGAGGGGCAGGCATAGCTATGAATTCGATGCACCATCCTTTTATCAAAGCTTCACTTTGCTTTGGTAAGTTTTCTTACAACCCATGAAATCTCATATTTCTACATTTTTTTCCTAGGAAATTGATTGTGTTTTAACCCAAGATCTCTCCTTGTTACCCTAATATTCTATCATAGTGTGCTATAATATGCACTGATTATGGTTGTAGGCATGGTGGTCAAAAAGACCCTTTCGATTTATGTTTCTAATAATTAAATTTAACTCTTTCTCTTTTTCCTTCTACAATTAAATTGCAATTCATAATTTAGGGCTACCATTATTGCAGCTAGGGTTTTAATCTCTTAACCCTAACATTACCAATATTATTGCTTTTTATTTATTTCAACCTTATCTAGTCATTGTTTAAGGCTTGGAAGTATATCGTAGAATATTTATTATCCTGGTTTACAATTTTTCTTAAACATAATGTAATCACCCATTTTTTTTAGTATTATAGTAGTAATGATTTTTTCCTATGCTCGCAGCTAGCTCATCTTAGATGACATTAGTTCATCATCAAGTATATGCTCCTTTCTCTCCTTTCATGATTAACAATTTTTATAATTTTGTACATGCCCTCTTTCCTCTTGATCTAACCCCTAGTGTCACATTGTTGTACATATGAGAATTATTAGGGTGTGTTCAGTCATCCCAATTTACTCCTGGAGGCTACCTTTATTAACAAAAGCTAATATTGACTCTTTCTCTTCACAAGTCAGTCGAACTAGATTATTGACTGCCTATCACACATATATGCTTGAGAAGTCTTATTTTTGTTTCTTTGGAAGATATATGATGCCAACACTTTTCTGGTTATATTATTTTGAATAGAGAAATGTTGTCCCCTTTTATTAAGCCTAGTGGAAAATATGTTATTTAAACATTGTAATATATTTATAAGGATAATAGCCTATTCATTGATATGATCCTGAAACTACCAAGTCCTTGTAGGCCAATTAATCATACATGTACTATTTTAATTGATATACAATTTTGATGCGTTGCCAACTCAATGGCTTACCTATGCTTCATCTCTTTAAGTAAATTATTTTCAAAGAATCATGTTTTTATTTTATTTTCTCATTCAATTTTGTTTTCATGAGTTCCATGTATTGATTATTATTCTTTGATACCCTTATTGGAGTTAATCACTTATTTAATTGGCTAATCACTTCTTTTAAATGAATCAATATACATGGGTTCTTGCCCTTATTTAATAGAACTTATCCCATGGCTTTCTTATGCATTTGTGATTACTTTCTGGCTCTGGCCATTTTAGCCAAACATATAATAACTCTATAACTTAATATAATTATAACAAAAAAGTCAGTTTTTCCCTTATAAGTACAAATGCTTCAATGCTAACACTTAGCGTATTTTAAAATAATCTTTTTCTTATGTAATATATATAGATCCAGAGATAAATGCTTTTCTATTCTCTATACCATAATCATTTGTGACACATTGAACGAATGATATTAAATTGTCCTTCATAGAGGTTATTTACATGTACTTGTACTGATTCCTTTACCACTGATATGGAATATTTATATCCTCAATATCTTCTTGACTGCATGCAAATTGTATGCATATGCATTCCATGTATAAGTACCATGTGTGTGTGTGTGTGTGTGTATGTGTGTGTACGTTGCTTCACCTTACTATACTCCTCAACAAAGACTTGTCAAAGTATCTACTTCGTTTTTAATTACTAAGAGATAAATTTTGGTGATGTAGGAAATTTAGTATATGTTGTTACTCTTTAATAAAGAGACTTAGCCAGAAGTATCTACTTAGTTTTTAATTACTAAGAGATAAATTATGGTGATGTAGGAAATTTAGTATATGTTATTAATCTTTAATAAATTGACTTAGCCAGACTAACTAACATATCTAATGTTAATGACATACATATTTACCTTCTTTATTCCATGTTTCCTTATCCAAGTTTATTTACCATGTTCATCTATAGGAATTGACAATAGTTCCCATCTAACGTATTTCAACTGACTCTT